>CAUYQG010024248.1:0-31039 GCA_963574415.1 Tarsius wallacei | reverse complement strand
ACTCCGTCGCCCAGACTGGAGTGCAGTGGCCGCTCCCGGCCACCGCAGCCTCGACCTGCTGGGCTCCGGCGATCCTTCCGCCTCAGCCTTCCGAGTGGCTGGAACTACAGGCGCGCGCTACCACGCCCGGCTGATTTTTTTATTAATTGTAGAGATGAGGTCTTGCCAAGTTGCCCAGGCGGGTCTCAAACCCGCGGGCTCAGGCAATCCACTCACCTCAACCTCCCAAGGCGCGGGATTACAGGCTGAGCCACCGAGCCCGGCGGTTTGATCTTCTATGAAGACCACTCAGACTTTACCCAATCAGCAATAAGACTGTTTTGCTTTCTTATCATTTATGTGCTCATTGAAGCAGCACCTTTAATTTTCTTTAAGAACTTTTTCTTTGTATTCACAATTTAGCTAATATGTGACACGAGAGCCCAACTTTCAGCCTATTTTCACTTTTGACTAAGCTTAATCATTTATAGTTTGATTTAAAATGAGAGATATGTAACTCTTCCTTTCACTTTGAACACTTAGAGGTCATTGTAGGGTTATTTATTGGCCTAATTACAATATTGTCCTGTCTCAGGGAATTGGGATGCCCGAGGAGAGGGAGAGAAATAAGGGAACATCCAATTGGTGGAAAAGTAAGGATACATACAACTTTTACCAATTATGTTTACCATCTTATATGAGTGTGATTTGTGACACCCCCAAACAATTACAATAGTAACATCAAAGATCAGTGACCTGATCTCAATTTAAGATGGCTGACCAGAGACATTGGATACATGCCCTTTCCAGACAAAAGAACCAAAAGAATGAGTAGGTTACCATACCTCAAAAAGAATATCTAAGATAGAAGAGTAGAGTTCAACAGAGAGGTCACAGAAAACACCTAAGGCACAGAAGAAGAAGGACGTGAGCTGCCAGCTTGGCTGAAATCAACCCAGAGCTGAGAGGGTCTCAATAATGTGGAGAAAGTGTAAACAAGAGAACTTTGGTGGTCCGCATCCACTAACTTCTGAAATTATAAGAGTTGAAAGTCAAAGTTACTCCTTTGAAATTCAAACTGTGGAAGAGCTATTTTATCCAAACTTCTGAAATTCAAACTGTGGAAGAGCTATTTTATCCATATAAACCCTGACACTTGTGGGACTTGAAGATCCTGTGAGGCCACTGCAACAGTCCAGGAACTTGTGCTGGGTCACTCAGCCCCCAAGACCAAAGTGGCTGCAGCTGGGCACTGTTGTGAAAAGTAATGGTGGGCACCACAGCTATCATGACACTATATCCTGCCCTGGGAAACAAAGTCCCTGCATTTCCACATCCCATGAGAACCCACTAACAGTCTTCAGTGTCCACCTAGAAGGCTACAGCAGCACAGCAATGGCTGTATCCAAAGTTGCTGTAGGTTCCCCTAGTACTCTCGCCTACAGAGAGTACTAGTCCCTCGGAAAAGGACAGTGCAGTACACCAAAAAGGCATTCCCTAAAACAAAGAAAACCAAGCCAAGCACTTCTAAGAAACCCAGAGCTCCCTGTAAGGGATTGAGAAATGACCCTCTTTCTCAGTAGTTGCACAAACTCTGTGCTCAGCCTCATAAGCAGTGAATGAGAGAACCTCCCACCAGTCAAGTGGCCTGTACGCGCAGGCTCACGCATAGGAAGTGGGACTCTGTTTCCCCACACACACACCGCTGCAGGAACAGGCACTGTTGCTGGCATACGAGGCTAGGGTGGATGAGCTGAAAAGCTTCCTGTCTGGAGCTGTGAGTGACAACTACTTCCCCACTGATGGTGTGGCCTTCACACCCAGGCTCACGTGAAAAGTGCAGTATCCTTCTCCCTCTTTGTGCAGTACTGTGGCACTGCTGCCACAGAAAGCAAAGGATCATGAGAGCTGCATGTCTGAAGCTGTGAATGATGATCCTGCAATGCAGCCACTGCTGACAACAACATATCCACACCATGTTGGCTGCCCAAGGACCTGAGAACCTGCTCACCTGCACCACTCACTGCTACCCCTACCAGCATCTGAGCAAGTCGCCTGGAGAACCAAGAATCAGTCCACATTTTCTTGCTAACACCAGCGCCAGTATACGCTGCCCTAGGACCCAAGATCAGGCACGCTCAGCCCACTGCTGCCACCAGTGGAACCCAAAGATTGCTCCATTGGCATCCCTGTCCTCCAGCAAAATTTCACCATAACCTCCACTAATAACTGCACGCTAAACCACTGAGGAAATCACAGATACTACTGATGCTGTTTACAGCTAAAGAAGTCATACAAAAACTATCCTACTGCATGCACCCAGAACTAAAGGCAAAGGGCCCTACCCAACCAACACCGCTGATACATCTTCAGGAAAAAGAATTCTGCGTCAAAAAGAAATTAAAAACAAACAAACAAAAAACTAAAGCCAGATGCAGTAGTTCACGCCTGTAATCCCAGCACTTTGGGAGGTGGAGGTGAGAGAATTATCTGAACCCAGGAGTTCAAGACCAACCTGGACAACTTGGTGAGACCTCACCTCTACAATAAATTAAAAAATTAGGTGGGTGTGGAGGCATGCATCTGTAGTTCCAGGTGCTTGGAAGACTGAAGAGTAAGGATTGCCTGAGCCCAGCAAGTTGAGGCTGTGGTGGCTATAAGCATGCCATTGCACTCCAGCCCAGGGAACAGAGTGAGACTCTGAAAAAGAAGAAAAAAAGAAAAGGCAATTGTTATGCCAAATGTGAAAATATCAATGTAAGGACACAGGAAACATAAAAGTAAGGAAATATGACACCTCCAAAGGAACACAATAATTCCCCAGCAACAAATTTCAACTTTAAAAAAGCCATGATATCTAAGAAAAAAATTCAAAATTTTGATACTAAACAAGCTCAGAGAACTCTAAAAAACAATTTAAAGAAATCAGATAAACAATTCAAACTATGAATGATAAATTCATCATAAAGATAGATAAGATAGATATCATTTAAAAGAGACAAAAAGAAATTTTAGAACTGAAGAATTCTTTAATGAAAAGCAGAATAATGTCAAAAGTTTCAATAATAGACTAGACCAACCAGAAAAGAAAATTTCATAACTTGAAGACAGATCTTTTGCAATAAACAGCAAGACAAAAATTTAGAAAAAATGATATAAAGAATGAAAACTTTTGTGACATATAAAAAACCATAAGGTGACCAAATACATGAATTATTGATATCCCTAAAACAAAAAGAGAATGAAAGAGTTTGAAAATTATTTAACGACTACAATAACAAAAAAAGATGAAAATGTCCCATGTTCAGCAAGAAGTTTAGAAATCCATATACAGGAAGCTCAAAGACCTACAAATAGACATTTCAAAAAGGTCTCCTTTACAGCACAATATAAATGACATAGAAACTAAAATAATATATATGAAGTGGCAGCAAAATGAAAAGTTGGTTCTTCAAAAAGATGAACAAAATTGGTAAGTCACTAACTAGACAAACCAAGAAAGAAAAGATTCAAATAAACAAATTCAAAAATGAAAAAGAAGACATCACAACTGATACCACAGAAATACAAAAGATCTCAGAGACCATTATGAGCAACTATATGCTAACAATTTCCTGTAGAAAAACCTAGAGGAAATGGATGAATTACTGGAAACAGACAACCTACCAAAATTGAATCAGGAAGAAAGAAAAAGCTCGGATATACCAATGATGAACAGTGAGATTGACTCAATAATAAAAGTGCCTCAACAAAGAAAACCCCAAACCCGATGGATTTGCTGTGGATTTGCTCTACCAAATTTAGAACTATTCCAAAAAAATTGCAAAAGAGGAAATTTTTCCTAACTCATTCTATGTGGACAGCACTATCCTGATAACAAAACCAAACAAGGACACAATAAGGAAAGAAAACTATAGTACAGTATCCCTGATGAACATAGATGCAAAATTTTTAATGAAATGCCACCAAATTAAATCCAACAGCACATGAAAAGGATAATATACCATGATTAAGTGAGATTTATTCCAGAGATGCAAGAATAGTTAAACATATGCAAATCAATAAACATGATACATCATATCAACAGAATGAAGAACAAAATCAATATGATCATCTCAATAAATATAAAAAAGTATTTGACAAAATTTGACATTCTTTTATGATTAAAAACTCTAAACAAACTAGGCATAGAAAGACCATACCTTAAATAATAGAAGCCATATATGGCAAACCCACAGGTAACATTATACAAAATGGAGAAAAGTTGAAAGACCTTCCTCTGGGAACTGAAATAAGACAAGGATGTCTACTTCTGGCACTCTTATTCAACATAGTACTGGAAGTTCTCACCATAGGAATCAAACAAGAAAATAAATAAATAAACAAAAGATGCCCAAACTGGAAAACAGGAAGTCAAATTATCCCTCTTTGCAGATGACATGGTCTTATATCTAGAAAATAAAAGAGACCCCACCAGAAAACTCTTAAATGGATAAATAGATTGAGTAAAACTGTGGGATACAAAATCAACATACAAAAGTTGGTAGTATTTCTATACACCAATAATGAACAAGCCAAAGCAGAAATCAGAAGGTAATCCCATTTACAATCACTACAAATAAACAATCAAAAACAAGCAATCAAAAAACCCTAGGAATACATTTAACCAAGGATGTTAAAGATCTCTACAAGGAAAACTACAAAACACTTATGAGAAATTGAAGAGGACACAAACAAATGGAACGATATCCCACGCTAATAGATTAGAAGACTAAATATCATTAAAATGACCATACTGCCCAAAGCAATCCACAGATTTAATGCAATCCCTATTAAAATACCAATTTCATTTTTCACAGAAATAGAAAAAAAAATCCAAAAATGTGTACGGAACCAAGAAAAAAGCCTGAAGCCAAAGAAATTGTGAACCAAAGGAGCAAAGCTGAAGGCATCATACTACGTGACCTCAAAACATAGTACAAGGATATAGTCATCAAAAAAACATTTTATTAGTATAAAAATAGACACAGAGACCAATGAAACAAAATAAAGAATCTGAAATAAATCCACATATTTACAACCAACTAATCTTTGACAAAGATGCCAAGAACATACACGGAAGAAAGAACATCTTCAACAAATGGTGCTGGGAAAACTGGAACCATATGCCAAAGAATGAAACTGGCCCTCATCTCTCACAATATACAAAAATTAACTCAAGATGAATTAAATAATTAAATATAAGACCCCCAAACTATCAAACCACTAGAAGAAAACATAGGAAAAACTCTTTAGGACATTGGTCTGGGCAAAGATTTTATGGCTACGACCTCAAAAGAGCAGGCAAGAAGAACAAAAATAGACAAATGAGACTATATTAAACTAAAAAGACTCTACACAACAAAAGAAATAACAGAGTGAAGAGACAACCTCTTGAATGGAAAAAAATATTTGCAAATTACTCATCCAACAGAGGACCTATATCTAGAATATGCAAGGGATTCAAACATCTCAAGAGTAAAAAATCATATAACCTCGTTTTTAAAATGGGCAAAGGACATGAATAGACATTTCTAAAAAGAAAACATATAAATGACCAATGGGTATATGAAAATATGCTCAGCATCACTAATCATCAGGGAAGTACAAATCAAAACCGCAATAAAAATGACTATTATTAAAAAGATAAAAATTAGCAGATGTTGGTGAAGATGCCAAGAAAAGGGAATTCTTATGTACAATTGGTGAGAATGTAAATTTTTACAATCTCTGTGGAAAACAGTTTGATGATTTCTTTAAAAAACTACGAATAGAACTACCAATCCCACTACCAGGTATCTAGCTATCCAAAGGAAAATAAATCAGTATATCAAATTAATACCTGCACTTGCATATTCACTACAGCAATATTCACAATTGCCAAGATATTACATCAACTTAAGTGCTCATCAGTAGATGAGTGGATGAAGGAAATGTGGCATATATGCACAATGAAATACTATTCAGCCATAAAAAGAGTAAAGTCATATCATTTGCAGCAACTGGATGGAATTGGAGGGTGTTAAGTTTAGTGAAATAAGCCAGGCACAGATGTACAATTACTGCATATTCTCACTCATAAATGGAAGCCAAAAAACTAGATCTCATGGGCATAGAAAATAGAACAATGGACAGCAGAGACCGGGAATGGTGAGTGGGGGATAAAAAGAGGTTGGTTCTGGATACAAATGTACAGGTAGATAGGAGAAATAAGTTCTAATGTTTGATAGCTGTCTAGGGTGACTATATTTGGCAACAATATTATGTATATTTCGAAGTAACTAGAAGAGAGGACTTAAAATGATAAACACTCAAGGCGATGGATACCTCGCAATTAATCTGACTTGACTTCATCATTACACAGTTCTTGCATATAACAGCACTCACATGTACCCCATAAATACGTACATTATTCCTATATAATAGAAAACAAATTACAGACCATAGATCATCATAATAATATATTACTATTTATATTACATTAATATGATTAAATGCTAATAGTGAAAAAGTTTGAAATACTTTGAGAATTATCATAATGTGACACAGAAATAGTAAGTGAGCATATTATTAGAAAAATGGTACCAATACCCTAGCTTGATATAAGATTGCCACAACTTTAATTTGTAAAAACACAATATCTGCAAAGCACAGTAAAGCAAAGCACAATAAAACAAAGTATGCCTGTGTTATAGTGCCTAGCACAGAGCCAGATACAGATTAGATGCTCATTAAATGTTCATTTCCTGCCTTCTGTTTCTACCTAGCCACCATGAGAGAAATCGCCAGGGTCCACAAAGAAGGCCAGAGTGCTCAAAATGAAGGTACTGCTTACTAGAATTGCTTAAGGAAGAGAAGAATTCAGGCAATAATTCAAACTACTAGAGATTTTATTCTGGGTGATGATTCATGGAAATACTGAATTGTTGGTGGGAGATGGACCAAGGTTCAAGTTACACAGAAACCTTGAGCAGTGATATTACTGAAGAGGTGAGGCAGGAGTATAAATGGAAGATAAGCACTAAAGTCTCTTGTTAGGAGGGCAAGAAAAATCAATAGTGGGGCTGCTTTATAGTCACTGAGGTCTAGTAGTTCAGAATCTTAATTTTCAGAAGGTGACTGTGTGAAGTCATTTTTTTCTTAACAGGTAGGTGTGCCTGACATGGCCTAGGATGTTCTTTAGAGGAGTTAACATGGGTTCAAAAGAAATAGGAAATTGTAAATATAAATTCCACATGTTTAAAGGAACTCTCTAAAGTAGTTATCTTTATGATCATAGGCGTGCGTATTAAAATACAAGTGATATTTTACTTATGTCCACAGGCTTCTCTTCATTTTCCTCTTTACCTAATGTATTGCTGGTTATTTCAAATACTTTTTAATTTAGAAAACAGGTCATACTAAATCCTTTCTGGATCAAATTTTTGATCTAGCTACTTGGATTGGTGTTAGTTCATACGAGAAGCAGAGTCCAGGCTGACAAAAATCCCAGTCTCTTTCACTGTCTGCACTGGGTATGATCCTCCAGATTGATTTTTTATTATCTGTACGATGGCAATTTTTACTCCAAATGAGGATTTCTCAACCTCAGCTGTATAACATTTTGAGCTGAATAATTCTTTTTTGTGGGGATTGTCCTGACCATTAATGATAGGATGTATAGCAGCATCCCTGGCCTCTACCCACTAGGTGTCAGTAGCACCTTCCCCCCACCCCCACCCCAGTTGTGACACTCAAAAATGTCTCCAGACATTGTCAAATGTCCCTCCCAACTACCCCTAAGCAAAATCATCCCAGGTTGGAGCTACTGGTCTAGCAGAAGGAGAGATGTGTTCACTTCTAAGCATAAAATCTATTTACTTATGTATTGTCCTACACAACATGTTCAGTTTAAAAAACAAAACATGAGACAAAAGAGGAAAAACATTTTGAAGAGAAAAAGCGGGCATCAGCCAGACTTAGATATGACACAGAGGTTGGAACTTTCAGACAGTGTCTTCTGTCTGCTGCTATAACAAAACACTTTAGACTGGGTATTTATGAGCAGCGTACATTTCTTGCTCACAGTTACAAAGACTGGGAAGTTGAAGATCAAGGTGGGGGCACATTCTACTTCTAGATTAGTGCCTTAAATGATGCTTCCTCCAGAGGGAATGAACTCTGTGCCCTCACATGGCAGAAGGAACAAAGGGATGGAAGAACAAAAAGAGGCAAATGCTATTTAAAGCCTCTTTTATGAGGCATTAATCCCATTCATGAGTGTGGAGCCCTCATGACCTAATCACCTTATAAAATCCCCCTTCTTAATACTATCACACTGGCAATTAAGTTTCAATATATAAATTTTGAGGGGACACATTCAGAGTATAGTAGACAGGAGTTTAAAATAACCACATTTAGTATGTTAATAGCCCTACAAGAAAATGTAGACTCCATGCAAACATCAAATGGGTAATTTCAGTAGAAAGATGAAAACTATGAAGAGCTTATGGAAATGCTAGAAATCAAAAAGAGAAATAAAGAATGTATCCAATTGGCATGTCAGTCAAATTGACAGAACTAAGGAAAGAATCAGTGACCTTAAAGATAAGTTACTGGAGACCACTCAAGACGGAAAGTAGACTGTGACAAATTTGTTTTGTTTTTAAGTTTTTAAGAAGAACAATCTTCTACGTGTTAAGGAGTAACAGATTTTTTTCATTATGCTTTATTTGCCTATACTTTCTCTGAGTCATACTCAACTGTGACTGTTTCTTGTACTTTACATCATCTTCTGTTTACTTTCTAACTTTGCTAAAATCCTTTCTAAAGTATTTTTTCACACATGGCATTTTGGAGTTTAAAAGTTTTTATATATATATATATATATGTTTAGTATTGTTTTTGGTTTAACTCTGAAATTCATTGATCAAAGTCTGGGTTCAAAATTTTGAAGACCTTTCTTCAATGTCTTTTATGTTTTCCAATGTTGCTTATAAGAAAACTGATATTCTGATTCTTTTCTTTTATGGGTAAGCTATTACTTTTTCAGGATGATCCCACAAATTTCTGTGTTTTCCTGGTGTTCTGATTTCTTCAGGAATTGATAAGGTATAGGTAGTCTTGTCATCAATCTTACAGCATCCTTGATGTGCTCTTTATTCCAAAGATTATATATTTCTTGCACATTTTAAACTATCTTTTGATTTCTTTAATCTTTTTTTACTTTGTTTATAATTTTATTTTCTTTATAGTACCTAATAAGGTCTCCTTCTGGAATATCTCTTAGATGTCTATTCTAACCTTTAGATGCCTCTCTAACTCTTAGATATCTTTTCTAGCCCTGTGTCTACTCTCAAAGTGTCTTAATTTTTCCTTAATTTTCTTTTCTTTTCCTTTTTTTTTTTCTTTGAGTTGGAGTCTTACTCTATCACCTAGGCTGTAGGGCAGTGGCACTCTCCCGGCCACCGCAGCTATAACCTGCTGGGCTCAAGCAATCCTTCTGCCTCAGACTTCCAAGTAGCTGGAACTACAAGGATGCACCACCATGCCTGGCTGATTTTTTTCGTTTATTGTAAAGATGAGGTGTCTTCAAGCTGCCCAGGCTGGTCTTGAACCTGTAAATTCAGGCAATCCTCTTACCTCAGCCTCCCAAAGTGCTGGGATTATAGGCGTGAACCACCACACCTGGTCAACTTTTTAATTTCAATAGCTTTTTATATGTATTGTAAATTCTGGGAGATTTTTGTTTTCCAGCTCACAAACGTAGTCATATGGCGTATTCAGTTTACTATTTAGTTGGTCCATTAAATGTATTAGTTCAGAGATCATTTTCAAATTTTCTGCTATTATTTTCTCTTGAATCTTCAGGTAATCACACTTCTGTATTTCCTTGCTTGCTTTTTAGATTAAAAAAAGGATCAAATCTCTAGAAATACATGAATTAGAAAAATTAAAACTCTATTCTGTTCCTTAACTTTAATTTTTCTCCTCTGGGGTTAGTTGTTTTATGCTCTGTTTTAATTTTTCTCACTTTTGGTAAGGGGCAGATGGAGATGTCCTATGTTTGGCAATGCACTGAAAGCTTCACACTGAAGGTGAAAAGTTTTAGTCAATTTCACTTCCAGGCAGAAGAGCCTTTTACCGGCCTCCCCATCTTCTCCCTTCACTCCTTCCCACTTTTGTGT
Organism: Tarsius wallacei; assembly: GCA_963574415.1. Classification (NCBI taxonomy): domain Eukaryota; kingdom Metazoa; phylum Chordata; class Mammalia; order Primates; family Tarsiidae; genus Tarsius; species Tarsius wallacei. The sequence continues at coordinate 20,855 of CAUYQG010024248.1, read as the reverse complement.
AGTTAGTAGAGTTCTGGTTAGAGCTCTAATTCTGCTCTTTCCTTCAGGTCTTTACGCCCCTTTAATGATGTAATCAACAAGAACTGGAAAGGACCCTGCCATTCCATTTGTCAAGAATGTGATTCTTTTATCTTTGTATTGATTGAATCTGAGCTTGTGGGCTCTCTGGTAAACTGCACTCTGGTTTCCTGTGTTAAGATTTCATCATCAATTAATTCCATATGCTTTTGTTTTATAAAATATCTTAAATGTTTGGACCGCTGATGTCACTTCTCCTTCTCCAGAACTGATACATATATTACAATTATTATTAGTTTTTCTATATTCCAATGGGAGCTTAGGAAAGAGGACAGAAAAATAGATATGCTCAGACACCATCTGGTTTTGCCATTACATGAGGTTTCATTTTTTACTTAATGTTATAAGCTAGTGATTCTCAATCCTGGCTGCACCTTGGAGACTTTCTTTAAAAAAAAAAAAATTAGCAATGCCTGAGCCTCAGTCACAAAGATAATGATTTATTTAGTATGGAATGGAACCCAGGCCATCAGTAATGTTTAAAACTCCCTAAGTGATTGTGATGTGGACTCAAGTTTGATAATGACTTCTCTAAACAAATATATAGCCATATTTAAATAGAGGCATTTATTCACAAACTTCAGTGTCTAAGAATATTCAGAGGAGATTCTGGGGCCCTATACTCAAGACAGTTATTAAGTAGGAAACTGATTGTTTGCTTCTGCTCTAAATGTCCTCAAGGGGAACAGGGGCTTGAAATTTTCTTCAACAGTTTCTAATACTTCTGTTTCTATCTTTATGTGATTTGAAGAGCCCTCACCCTTGTACTTACCAATGGCAGATAAAGATAGTCCAACACAGCTTCCAAATCTTCAATGCTGTGAACCAGGAGGCTACCCACCATGTTATCCCCCACCTGGCCCTTCCCAGATGTTCTCAAAAACATTCCAGATGTTCATCTCAGAAACAGGCCAATTCTGGGCCTTTTGGTTTTTCAAGGGTAATCAGACAGTTGTTCAACAGTAATGATATACAGAATAATAGTGACAATCGTAGACATAACTGTTATCAAGGGAAGTAGGGCAGTCATTTCTTTACACTTGAAGAGCAACATTATGGTAACATTTTGCCATTTATTTTTGAGGATAAAAACAATGAAGGAACCCTATTTGTCACTCTTGATATAGGATGGGAAATCAAGTTCAGAAGAAAAAACTCATTTCTTTGTTCTTGTATGTATGTCATAACTGAGTCTAGCATTTCTCTAAAATGAGAATATATTTGTAAGGCTCAGAGACTCTCAGAAGACATGATAAGGACACAGCTGGAAATCTTTTTCCATTCTGGTAATGAAGACTGCTGTATAGATTTCTACCTGGCATAGACATGACATGCTTGCAAATAGCCTGCCAAACTCAAGGTCAAATAGTTTCAAATTTTAAGAAATCTTATAGAAACATTAGATTTAAAGCCAATTATCTAAGGAATAGTTTCACAAATTAAAGTTCTAATTCTTGTTTGAAGAGATTTTAGTTACATGACCTTAAAATCAGATCTAAAATAAAATTTTAAAAGTTTAAACTCTGCAGTGTGTATATAAGCATTATTATGAAAAAATAAAATATGTCCGATTGTCTTATCCCATTGTTAAACATACATTCATATTCCACAAAAATATGTAATCCCTTTTAATTATACTTTAACACAAAAGCAATTTAACTCAATTATATATCACAGAAGCAGCCAAAAAAAAAAAACAAAAAACCTTCTGTACTGTTTATTGCTAGAAATTTTCCTATAGAAAAAAATGAAATGCAGATTATTTTGAAAGTATATAGTTAAGAAATCAATATTCAAATGTTCACTTACATGAAATGTAGGGTAAAGTCATGTGTTTATATCCTTTTTTTGAGATGCATAAAATTCTGTCTGGAAAACATTTGCCTGGTACATTGCACAGTGGAAAATTCAGACGAATTTTATTTGCAGCATGATAAATACATGAAAATTGTATTTCAAGAAAAGGTGATGGCGACTGAAAAACTGGATGCCAAAACGTGAGAAAATAGAATGTCATACTTTCCAAGGAAAATTTCACATATTAACTATGAAAACACTAGTTTGTAAGAAAAACTCAACACAGAGCTCTCATCCACTGATTCATCAAATCCAGTATTTATCAAATGACTACTAGATACCAGGCACTACTCCAGATGCTGGAGATGCAATAGTGAGCATCAAAAACTAGCTGAGCATGGTACTCATGCCTTTATTCCCAGCACTTTGGGAAGCTGAGGTGGGAGGATTGCTTGAGCCCAGGCGTTAGAGATCAATCTAGGCAACATAGTGAGACCTCGTCTCTACTAAAAAATAAAAATTGACTGGGCATGGTGATGTGCATCTGTAGTCCCAGTACTTGGGAGGCTGAGGCAGAGGAATTGCTGGAGCCCAGGAGATCATGGCTGAGGTGAGCCATGATGGTGTCACTGCACTCCCGCCTGGATGACAGAGTGAGGCCTGGACTTGAAAAACAACAACGGCAAAACTGACCATCTAAAGTAAGTTTCTCCTTACTCGAATCCCTACTGGAATATGTGCACATAGAAGTTAAAACAATTACAAAATAAGTATATAAGTATATAAGCTGGACTAAGTGCTATAAAGATACCTTGTGCTATAAACATGTGAAATTAGGGCTCTATATAAAATGTAACTTAATATTTTCAGTAAAGAGAAAAAATTTCAGCATGAAGTTCAAATTCATCAAAATTCACCTGAATACATTCGACCAATAAGACTTGCTATTTGTAATTGAATTAAGAAAGAAAAGCCTTAAAAATCTCTGGAAAGTAATCATGACAAATGAGGGTTAGCATTATATTGGTATGGAAATGCTACAAACTATAAACATTTAGTGCTGATTCTAAAGTTGACCTCTGATGGGAATTTGTGCTTCTGAAGTTAAGCCTTTTAGACATAATTCAATCCAAAGACAGAAATAAGAACCTTACAAAAATGTGATAACGAAAAGTGAATAACCTTCATCTTGGATGTAAACTCTTAAAACATAAGAGAAATATGATCATAAACTTTGGGCTAATTGTGATTGTTATCTAGGCTTATGCAGTTCTGATTAATTTATTTCTAATGAATAAAATAAGATTGAGTTAAATTAAGTGTATCTGGTTTCCGAAATAGAAGCAACTATATGATACAACGTAAAAAATCTAAGGTACTCACATTCATCATTACTTTTGAAAATAATAAGCAAGTTAAATTACAGAATTTGTTGACATGAGCTATAACATTATATTATAGAATAGAACATCTTGATACCAACAAATTATTAACCTTTTTGGTTATTTCAAAAGGATGAAGATACAAGTTCAACATGAAAATTGCTATTTGAACTAAAGCTATTTTCTTAATTTATTACTAGAATTCAAAGAAAATGAATGAACACCTCACATAATCATGTGATGTTCTTATTATGTAAATTAATAGACTAAAACAATGCATAAAAGATAGAGAAAACATTTATCTCATAGTTTTCTTAATCAAATCTTCACAATACCTTGTGTTTTTCCTTAGCCCTTAAGGCAGTGGACAAAAATCATTCTTGCTCACAAATAAAAGATCTTCTCACCATCAATTATTAAAAAGACAAGAACAGGAACTCTTACAAAGCTACAAGAAAAAAAATCAAAACCCACCTCATAAATTTTCAGCTGCAGTTACCACCTGTAGTTTAAAAAAGTATAGACAGCAGAATCTATCATTCTTCGCAAATGCCTCAATCTCTTTAACCATTTAAGACTTTGTTCTCATTAGTTACTTTACAGTACTCAGAATCACTGGGATTTTGATGTGCATATATGCAATACATTTATATATATATTTTATCATTTGGAAAGTCTAAATCAGGTCCATGGAACGTTGCAAATTATTGCATTAATCTCTATTTGCTTTAATATTAAGTTAACAAAAAGGATGCAATTTGATTTTTCTATGTTCACTTTTATTAGACTAAGAAAGTTTGTAATAACAACTAAAGTTCAAAAGCATGGACTGGTCAACACTACTAGAAATTCAAATTGCATAATGCCCCAAGACAAAGAATGAGAATCAAATTCACTTTTTCCAATCCACTAAATTTCATACATTTAAAAAAAATTTTGCAATTCTAATGAAAAAAGTAGATGTGTTTTGTTTTTAATAAAAATGTGTGTTTAACATTTGCCCATGTAAATTGAGGAAATGAAATCAGAGTATTTTGCCATAAATGACTCAGATATTTCTACCTTTTATCAGTTAGGTAAAATTAAAATATCAGTTAGATGAAAATTGTGTAATATTTTTCAAAGTTATTTAAGGAAGGGTCTTGAATGACTATATGTAGGGATTAACTATAAATTCTCCACAAAGTCTGCTAAATACTTAGGCCCAAATATCATATTGGTGAGAAGCAAAGTAAATATCATAGGTTTTACAAACCCTAACTTTCTATCTCAAAGAGAAAAAAGGAAAGAAAACATCTTCCTCCAACCATTAAAAAGCTTCCAAAGTTGTTTAAGCTTGAAAATTATACTTAAGGACCATATTTTGGCTTCTGGTTCTATATTTATTTGTGTTTAACAGAACATCTCTGGGAATATCAAAATACAGCTCTTTATTATCATTGAGAAATAACAAAGTATGTAATAGGAGAAAAACAATGTAATACTATTAAGTTGGAGTAAGAACTAAAATTCCACAACTCAACATAAAACAGAGTGAATAAAAAGGGAACAATGCATAGAAACCTCCTTGGCATTCTATAAAAAAATAAAACAGCAATCTCAAAAACACAAAGTAAAATATTAAGACAGAAATATCTTTCTGGCCAAAAATTATGCGGCATTAAACATACCACAAAACATATGGGAAACTCTCCAGTGAAATTTCATGAATTTAAATATTGTATAATCATTCAATATACTCAGGAAACAAACCTGCACATGTAACCCTTGAATCTAACTTTAAAAAAAACTTTCATTTAAAAAAATGATTAAAACAAGTGAATTAAAAAATTCTTAACTCAAAAAAAATATTGAAATGTAAAAAACAATAAAACAACACAGTAGAGTAAAATACTAAAATTAAAAACAGAAATTGATGCATTGAAAGCAAAGAAAGAAAATAATTCATAATAAATCTAAGAATTGACTTTATAAAATATCAGTAAAGTATAGAAATTTCATTAGGACAGATTTAAAAAAAGAAAAAAAAAAGATAAGTCCATACACACATATGGAGGTAGAAACAGAAACTGGAAGATCATATGAGGGAAGAAAGAGGAAGTGGATGTATGCCCAGATAGAAGAGAGTATGGAGATCTGGTACATAAAATTCTGTGAAATAGGTTAGGCCAGGCACAGTGGCTTCTGCCTGTAATACCAGCACTTTGGGAGGCCAAGGCAGGAGGATTGCTTGAGCACAGGAATTCGATTCCTGCTTAGGCAACATAGCGAGACATTGTCTCTACAAAAAAAAAAAAAAAAAAATCAAAAAATTAGCTGGGTGTGGTGGTGTACACCTGTAGTACCAGCTGCTTGAGATGCCCTCCAATGTGTGCAACAGAATAAGACTTCAACTCAAAAAGAAAAGAAAAGAAATAGTTGGGAAATATTAACCAAATATGTGAATGTTTCTCTAAATAAAAATGATTCAAGAAATAATGTATTTCAAAAGGAAAAAATGAACTGACTAAAAAGTATTTTATCTAATAAAAGAATACAATTGAGTAGGAAAAAAAATCTCTTACTTGGCAGTAATAACTCATTTGGACGTATAATGGAAAAGTTTTATTCATAATATCAACACAAATATTTTAGAAGTCATTAACAACATGAAATATGAAGAATCTATATAAAGAAAAGCATAAATTTTCTGTGAAACAAAAAGGTTTTAAATAAATAGAAAAACAAAATATTTTTGCATGGAAAACTCAATATTACATTTATTTATTTTCTTTTTTTACAAATTGACAACAATATTTAATGTAACACTATAAATTGAGCTACAATTTGGGGGAAAACTTGAGCAAATGATACCAAAGTTAATCTAGAAGAATGACAGCAGCAAGAAAAATTTTGTGAGAGTGCGATAAGAAGAGAATTATCTTATCATATGTTTAAAATACATTACAAAGCTACAATAATTTAATAATGTGGAACTCATGACTGAAAATATTTAGAAAAAATTAAAGTAAATTCTTACCTTATATTGCAAACCAGAATTAATTTCAGTTAAACGAGTTTTAAAGAACCAAAGTGTAATATTTAACAACATAAAGATTAAGCATTCTTTATGTTAAAAACATAAAAAACTAAGTTAAAAGAAATTGACACAATAAAAAAATTATTTGCAGCTCATATACCAAGCTATTAATAATATCAAAATATAAAAACCTTGCATAAATGTCCAACATTCCAATAGTAAAATGTTCAAATACTTTATAGGCAGTTTATAAAGGAAATAATATAGTCAAAAACATATTAAAAATTAAGATATTTTTGCATGCTTGGCGTCTTTTCCTTGAGGAACTACATTCTCCACTTCCTGTGATTTTGTTAGAACTACCAACAGAGGGACTATGTGCTATTGACCACAATGTGTATCACATGACATATGCTTCTCCAATCTGACTCTCTCCCAGGAATTATCCTGAATGGAGACATGTGGAGAAGGAAAGTAATAGAACTAAATTACTTGAAGGCAGCTCCAAAGGAGAAGAGAATGCCTATGATTTCATGCTGCTTTCCCATCTTACATTCAAGGAGCTGTTCTCCCAATAACCTCCTTTTCTTTATTTAAGGTCGACATAATCCATTTCTTGAAATTAAAGAACCCTTAAGCATTATAAACCGTTGAGTCTCACTAATGATCAAAGAAATATAAATTTTAAAAATTGAATATCATTGTTTTGATCAACACTTTGGTAAATATTAAAACAAATGATAGCACACAATAGGTTTTATGAGTAAGAAAGAAAATGATAGAAAGCTTTCAGATGTATTTTATATTTTTCTTTAAATCAAGTGATAAAAACACAAAGCAAAAAAAATAAATAAATAAAATCAGATCCCGCTGTCACTTCTCAGACTGAACACTATTTAAATACCTCCACTAACTTTATAAGGATAACATAACATTCTTTTTTTTTAAAGCCTGACAAAAATAATATACCAGTCAGTTTCCTGCAGGAAAATGACAGCAAACCAAACTTGGGTAATTTGAGAGTTACAAATATGTGGGCAGAGTTTAGGAAAATCAACAGGAGACAGTGCAGTGCCCTGGAGCAAGCAAGAGCTGCAAGCCATTACCTCCCCAAGGCCTGAACAGGTAATAGAGGCCTTTTGGAGCTGTGATCTTCAACAGAATTTCTGTCATCATTCTTTGAGCACCAAAACACTTTGGAATAGGAAGTCAAATTTAAGGTGTCAGACCTTAGTTAAGGTGGGCTGAGAATGATTTGGAAGACCTAAAATATATGATTAAATGTACACTTCTTTCCAAAATTAGTTCACCCTTTCTCAAAGAAAAGTATATTCATGTCTTAAATCTCTCTATATATAATTTTTATTTCTATTTTATGCAAAACTTAGAAGAATTAGAATTGGGAAAGAAAAGTGTATGCAAATGCTGAGAGCAATACTGATTCTAATTTTATATTCTGGACAAAAATAACTTTGCAAGCCATAGGTACTTTAGGTTAGCAATTCTTTTATTCAGTGACGCATTTTGGCAGTCAATAAGAGTACCTGGAGGAGGTAATGTCTGAGTTAAGACAGGGTCTTAATAAGAGAAGGGTCAATTAATAAGTCATAAACAGAAATATGTTAGAGCACTTGAGACAGAAGTGTGATTTTTAAATTCAAAAAAATTCAAAAAAGTTATCATTTATGAATTACTAGGACTCTTTTAGATGCAGAATCTCATTCAATCCTCTCAGTAATTCTGTGAGGTGGATAATGTTAATAATTTCCATTTTGGTAATGAAGGAACTGAGGCCTCGAGCAGTCGAAGACCTTGACTGTGGCCTCACAGAAGCAGAGCTGAGCTATAAACTCAAGCATACTGGACCAGCGAGCTCAAACTCTTAATCAACACACACTTCATCTTTGTTATGGTATACTGAAGCATCAATTGCAGGGTGAGAAATGATGAGAAAATAGACTGGAGAGGCTCACAAGGGTCAGAACATAAAGTGCCTGCAATAAAATAGTAGTAATAACCATTCTGAGTGTCCATTACATAGTGAGCAATAAACCAGGTACTTAACATTCCTCACCACATGGTCCCTTATAATGGTACTTTAGCATCTACACTTCATTATTTTAAAACAATAAAGTGTTTCTATAAAAATGGCACACATTTATTATCATGAAATAAAAAAGAATTTTAAAAATCACACAAATATTCAACTCTGAATGATTATCTTTAATATGTGAACATCACATCATTTTATATATCACCATATATATATAAACACATACAGCTGGCAGGTGACATACAAGGGGGTCCCCTCCCAAAAAAAATACAGAATTAGTGCGTGGGCCCCTTGTAATACAGGCTTCCCCTGCTAGGTAAGTGTTCTAAAAATTCATCAGCATCTGTGTACCAGCTAGCGTTGTTGTGAGAGGCTGCATTCAGTTTCAGTGATTTACACTAGCAACCACCACACTGAGTTGAGTGTTCAGCAGTTTTTGACCAAAAACGGCATAACCCCCCATGCCTCACCCTCCCTATTCACCTGCTTTTGCCCCTCAAGCAACTTTGTTTTGGTTTTTCTGGATGAAAAAAGTCCTCAAAAGGAAACAATTTGCTGATGTGGAAGAGGTGAAATTAAAAATGGCAGAAGCACTAAAAGGCATCAAGATTGAGGAATTAAAAAACTGCTTTGAGCAGTGGAAAAACCATCTTGATAGGTTTATTGCATCAAACGAAGAATACTTTGAAGGTGACTGAAGTTTAAACATGTAAGATAAATACACAATTTTTAAAAAATAAATTCTGGGTTTTTTGAGTCACCCCCGCATATAGACAGTCTCATTGAAATAGAAATCTATGGGGTGACACTGAAATTATATTCTTAATAAACTTTTGGGCCACATATGGTGGCTCATGCCTGGGAGACCAAAGTGGGAGGATTGCTCGAGCCTAGGGGTTCGAGATGATGCTAGGCAACATAGCAAGACATTGTTTCTACAAGTAATTAAAATATTAGCCCAGCATGGTGTCCCATGTGTCTGTAGTTCCAGGTACTTGGGAGGTTGAGGCAGAAGGTTCGCCTGAACCCAGGAGGTCAAGGCTGTGCTGAGTCATGTTCATGTCACTGCAGTCCAGCCTGGGCGACAGTGAGATCCCAATTCTAAAAACAAAAACAACAGCAAAAAAATTATTCTAAAAAGATTTTAGATTTGTAGAAAAGTTGCAAAGACAATGTAGTGTTTCCCTATACCTCATACCACCCACATGTTTTCACTGGTAAATTCTACCAGACACTTAAGAAATGATACCAAATACTCCATAAATTCCCTCACAAAATAGAAACAGAGAGAACACAACTCATTCTGTGAGGCCAACTTTACCCCAGTACTAACACTAAATAAAAACATTACAAGAAAACTATAGACCAATATTTCTCATGAGCTTAGATTAAAAAAAATTATTTTAAATTCTAGTACAAGTCGACAATACTGGCAAGTTAACAATGTATAATAAGAATGATACACCACGACCAGGTGAAATTTATTCCAGGTATGCAACACAATTTAAACATTTAATAATCAATCAGTGCGATCTATCACATCAACAGGCCAAAGGAGAAAAATCATATGATCATATCAATTGAAACGGGAAAAAAACTTGACACAGGTTCACATTCATTCATGATTTTAAAAAATTTCAGTAATACAGGGTATTCTTGTTGAGGTAACTTCCTCAACTTGATAAGGAACATGAACAAATAAACATACAGATACCCTAATGGTAAGAAAGATGATTTTACCCTAAGATTGAGAGCAAGGCAAGGATTTCCTCTCTCAGTTCTTGAAAAGATGCACTATAGCATATGCCATTAGGGAACCCAAATAAATTAAAACAACAGGATACCACTCCATACCGATTAGAATAGCTAAAATCCAAGAAAACTGACAGTTTTGATTTCTGGCTTAAATGCAAAGCAACAGAAACTGGTTGGGCTATAAAAATGGTGCAGATACTTTAAAAGACAGTTTGGTAGTTTCTTACACCTTTTGATATTGTTTCACAATTCTTGGGTATTCTGTTTTGTGTCTTTTGTCATTGGATTTTTTCCCCATTCTTTTTCTCTTTGCATTTCAACTTGCAGGTAAGTTTCTGTAGACCTACCATCAAACCCACTTAAGTTGACCTTGTCCATGTCTACTCTGTGATGAGTCCATCAAAGGCATTTTTTATTTTTGTTATGGTGTTTTGCATTTCTATCCTTTCATTTTGATTCTTGGAGTTCCTATCTCTCTGCTTACATTAACTATATATTCTTACATATTTTCTACTTTTTCCATGAGATTATTTAGTATATTAGCCATAGTTATCTTAAATTCTCTGTTTGACAGTTTCAACATCTTTGTCATATCTTAATCTAATTCTGATAATTTCTTTTTATTTTCAGACTGTGTTTTTCTTGCCTCTGAGTATAGCTTGTAATAATTTTTTGAAAGTGGGACATGTATCTGGTAAAAGGAATAGAGGCAAGCTGATCTTTAGTGAGAGGACTGATATTTATATGACTAGAAGCTGGGCTGGTTGTTTGCTATTTGCTGTACCCTAGGTGCCAGAGCCTTCAAATTTTTCTTTTTCTTTCTTTCTTTTTTTTTTAAATTTTTTTATTTTTATTTTTTGTGTCAGGGGTTTCACTCTGTCACCCAGGCTAGAATGCAGTGCCATAATCACAGCTCACTACAGCCTCAACCTCCTTGATTCAGATGTTTCTTCCACTTCGGCCTCACAAGTAACTGAGACCACAGGCACATGGACCATGTCTGTACATCTTTTTTATTTTTGTGTGTAGGTAAGGTCTTACTATACTATGTTGCTTATGCTGTCTCGAACTCTTGGGCTCAAGCGATCCTCTGGCCTCAGCCTCCCAAAGTGCTGGGATTAGAGGCATGAGCCATTGTGCCCAGTCTTTTCTTAATTTTTAATTCCCTCTTGGCTTTGAATTTCTTTAGATACTTTTCCTCAGAGAGAGTCTGTGTCTTGCAGCTCTTTTTGCTGCTATCCATTGCTACTATCCTGGAGTCTTGTTGGTGAGATGGTAAGGTACAGGGTAAGGAAATGTTCTGTAATAATTCAATTAAATGTCAGTGTTTCAGCCTGAGTCGCCGGGCTTTGGCCTTCACAAATGTTTCTTCAAAGTTGTAGTTTTTATTTTTGCTTTCTTCCTTTACTCCCTTCTTTGACTGCTTGTTCCTGGTCTATTTATTTGAAGCCATACCCTGTTAGACAGAGAGCCCTGACCTTAGTTGAGATAGTAAAACTAGAGGGAAGCGGATGTGAAGAAATTACATTCCTTCAGCTGGAGTAAGGCTCTGGTAAGGTCTTTCTTTTGTTATGGAGAACGCTCTGGATATATTTCACAATAATTAATCTTCCCCTAGCCCTACCAAAGCCAGGAGACACTTTCTCAGATCTTTACTGTGAGAACCTCATGCAATTTTTGTAGCTAAAACTTAAGAATGTGAGTACCATCCTCCATTCCACCCCCCCACCCCCCCACCCCCCACCCCCACACACACACTGAGGTTCCCAGGAATATGATACTCTCAAGCTAGACCTAGCTCAGTCTCTGGAAAATAACCGAAATTCTCACTTAACTGTTCCTACCAGTTTTGACTCCTACAGCTTCTGTTCCAAGGAGGTATATCTTGGCTATGATTCACTGTATCAACCTGTCTCTTCAGATTTCAGGGTAGCTGTTTCCTCTGTAACCTCAGTTATCTGGTGAGTCTCAGAAAAGTCATTGATTTTCAATTTCTCAGCCTTTGTCTGGTAGGGACAGGGCTATTTTTAAGCTTTTATATGTCAAGTGAAACTAAAAGTTTTGCATTTATTTTGAAATAAAAGTATCAGTTCTAATTTTAAACAAACTTAAAAGTCAAGGAAAGAAGTAAAACCTATTATAACATAAGATACATTCATGCCGAAAATATTTCTCTAAGATTAAGAAAAAATTATGAAAAATGTTAAGAAGTTTAAATCAGTTTGAATTATTTTAAAAAACTTTTTTTTAACTTTTGCCATAAAAGAACAGTTTGACTTTTGCCATAAAAGAATATGAACATTTTTTACTCTTGGTTCGGTGTTTTCTACTCTTTCCTTCTAATTTTTGTCATTTGTATTATTGTTTTGATTTTGTGAGGCTTATAACATTTCCATAGTTATTTCCACAGCTATTTAAACATAACTAGCTATAAAACAGAAACAATATACATCTCTGAAGTTTTTACCATACCATATCCTCTTCTGAAATATGTATTTCTATTTATCTCTTTATCACCTGGATTTTAGTAAACAATATACACCTCTGCAGTTTTGCCATATCTTATCCTCTTCTGCAATACTTATTTCTATTTATTTCTTTATCAACTGGATTTATCTCTTTATCAATTGGATTTTGGCATTGAATGATAGGAATTTTTGGTTTGTTTGTTTTTCAAGAAAGGTTATATACTGTATTCCCTGAATTTGTTAATGTTTTTAAATGGTTCTGGAATTTTTATATTTTAACGATGTCCTGAGCTAGTGAAAACATTCCATTTCTCTCAAAACTTTGCTCCTTTATTCTGGCTCTTAATTAAGCGGTAGAGAAATCTGAAAGGGAAAATTTGTTCTCTTTTTGGGAATCACTTACAAAACTTACCCAGTATTTGTATTCATGTTGTGTGTCAGTTTTTCCTTTAACATTGCCTTTATAGTCAATCATTCTTAATTTTAAGTGTTTTTTTTTGTACTATATCTTTAAATGCTTTTTCTATTTTGTTTGTCTTGTTATCTACCCAAATCTTGCCTCCGGATTTAGAGCCTTCTTTCTAATTTCTTTAACTCATTTGTCTTTTCTTCTTTTAGCCCTTTGATTATCTCAAACTACTCTTTTATTATTATTATTATTATTATTATTATTATTATTATTATTTTGAAGATATGGGGTACAATTCAGGGTTAAATATTCACATTCAAACTACTCTTGTCAATTTCATGTTTTAGTCACTTCCTAATTTATTTCTTATTTCTATAATGATAATTTTTGATCCTCAACCTTTTTCTTCACTCTTTAATCTTCCCCTTTCCATCACATTCTGGTAAAATCTAATCTTTTCTTTGTACTTTTATTTTCCTGAATTTATGTTCCTATTAAATTCTAGAAAGAAGCTGCCATGAAGAATTCTTCTTTGCCCTCTGAGGGATTTTTGTTTTCTCAGAACTGGATGCCATGTTTTTGAAGTCTAAAACATGAGCTGTATTTCTTTTCTTATTTGATTGCTGATGGGAATTTTTTTTTCTGTTTTTACTTCTTGATTGTTGTCTTCATTGTGATCGTTCTTCATTTTTGGTGTTAGTATGATGAGAAAGATTCTGTGGTCTCCCTGGCCTTTACCATGGTTATTTAGACAACTCCTAGTAGATATTATTCTCATTTTACAGGTAAGGAAAATGAATTTCGAAGAAGTTAAATTCTCAAGACTGCACATAACATAGAAGGCAATGATAGATAGATAGACTAGTAGAGTCAGGATTTTAACAGCTTCACTTTATTCATATCAGTCTTGTTTTACAACCCTTCCTATCTATGTAATACTTGTGTTATGCTTCAGATGTTATTGAAAATACGATTACTTCTGACCCTGCTTGGGGTGATCATGCTGCTACTTTAACATGCCTAATAAATTCTGATACACACATACTGATTCTTATCCTTGACAGGCCAATCTACCTTGACACTTGTAAGGTATGAAGATGATGTATATGTCTATAAAGAAAAATTTGGACAGTTAGATACCAGGTGCCTCAGGAATCCATAATGCATAACAATTTCAGGATCTATTTACGTGATATCGGCTGAGTGAAATTTCCAGGACTGCTGCCACCACATTAAAGGGGATTGTCTATCTTAACACTACATTGATAAAGGAATTAAAGTCTAGTTATTTTCTAGGAATAAATATATTAATGAAATGAGCATCAATAATAAGTTTCCATGGTACACTACAGACTTCAAAATAATATTAATTCCCAACACCACGTGGACAGCTACTGGAAGGTAATGAGTGTGAGTGTGTGTGTATGTATACAACATGTTTCATAAATTTGCATATTGAGTCATTAATCACCCTCAGTATGTCAGGAGCTTTGAAACAGGTAGTAATCACCTAGAGCTCACACTCAAGGATGCTGCACTCCTAAGTGGTATGTTTTCAGGGCCTTTGTAACCTTAATCACTTAGTCCTCTGTCTTCAAGAACCATATAAAGTGATCTGTTAAAATAGCTGGGGTATAATTCAACTTACAGTTCCATGGCAAATGTCTATATAGTTCCCTCTCTTCATAAGAAATAATATAAAAGCAATGGATGCTTCTGCCAGCACGTGTGATCCATGGAAGCAAGTCCACAATAGTGGCAGCCAATAGAAAGTGACTTGAAGCAACTATAATCGGTTATGAATTATGTATCTGAAGTTATTGTATTTGCAGTGCACATGACTAGTCTTCATTTGTGAAAAATCTGATTCTCTTTAAAGCCTTAAATAGCATCTGTGTTTCTCTCCTTCTCTTTGTCTGTCATTCTGTCTTTTCTTCTTCCTTTCCTCCTTAATTTCTTTTGATTTTGAACCATATGACATTTCTAATTTTATACTGAATTTGACCTATGAAAACAGCAATTTCTCATGGTTGAAAGTGAACAAAATATAAAACAATTCTCAGATAAGATTTCAAGACAGCAATCTGAGGTTAATTTGCTGAATATCAAGATGGTATTAATCATATCTCCAAAAATCTTTCACTGAAAACTGTCATGCACGTGAGCTATGTGATATGGACTAATTGCTAAACAAGGAGAAACAGTGTAATTATGTGTTATGGTGGTATGTGGGTCATGAGTATATCAAGATTTTTAAAATCCGACATTATTTTGGAATGCATGTATCCTAATGAAGTTTAAAGAAGGCACTGGGAATCCATACCCACTCTTCTAACTGTTGAATTATTGGCCCTAACGTAAATAACTATATGCTTTATGTGAGATGTATGAATACGTGTTCTCAGTGTAAGTATATTTCCAAATGCTTCTCTTCTGCTGACCCACTGATTCAAGAAGTACCCCCTCACAAGTGCTCAGGTCTGATCTGGTCTACCCAGTCCACTCTGGCCTTCTTAAATCGCTACAATGCTACTGCCTTTGGTGACTGAGACCCAAGAGATCCATGTTCTACTTCAGTATTCAAAAGATTTTCCTGGAACCTCTACTTACTTGGTAGAGGATCGAAAAGTCATACATGCCCCCTTTAGCCTGGGAGATTCTTCATGAAACCCTAATTGTCATATATCCCAGGATCTTATGTTTCCACACTGCATCTGCTGCTAGGGCAATGACATTGTCACTGAGAAGTTGCAGCTTTGTTTTGTTGTTTCCTTCCAGCCTATCTCCATGTAGTCGGGAACAACAGGTTACCACCATTAAAACTGGAAGAATGACAATTTTCCCCGCCTGTAGGCCAAAGTGCAAAAGACAAGGACTCAGGATTACTATTTATTCTCTTCAAGGAAGAATATTCTCATTACCCAGTAATATGTGGTCTTATGCTGGAGCTTTAATAAGACATTAACAATACCCCCATCTTTGGGGCCTTATCTTTAGCCTCCTATTTATAGGATGACAAGATTTTAGTCCTCAGTGATAATTCTAGTCCAACTTCCTTTTTTTAAAGATGAAGAATTCTAATACTATCATATTGTTGGGTTTTTTCCCCCTCTTATAATTATATTGTGGCACAACTGACAAAAAATAAACGCATATGTTTTAAAGGTACAATTTGGTAAGTTCAGGCATGTACACTCAGAAACTATGATCAGAAAATAAACATAATCGTTGCATCCAGCATGGCCTCACATCCCTTTGTAATGTCTTTCTCATCCTTCCCTGCATCAGCTCTCACCCCGATGTGCTTTTAGTAACTGTAGGTTAGTTTGCATTTTCTAGAGTTTTATATTAATGGAATCAGACAATATGGACTGTTTTTCTATTCTGGCTTCTCTCACACTACTTAATTATTTTGAGATTCTTCTATGTTGTGTGAGTGTCAATAACTTATTCCTTTTTGTTCCTGAATAAAAAGTATTCCATGAAGATATCACCATTTGTTTATCTATTTACTTGTTGATAGAAATTAGAGTTGTTTCCAAGTAAAGGTAATAAGAATATTCACGTACAAGTCTTTAAGTAGGCATACACTGTCATTTTTCTTAGGTAAATATCCGTAAGTGGAGTGGCAAGATCATATGGTAGGTTTAACTTTTTAAGAGACTTACAAACTGTAACTGGAAGTGGTTATAACATTTTACACTGTGCTCTTTTACATTGTAAAAAAAAGAGTTCCAGTCTCTCCACATCCTTGTCAACACTTGTTATGGTCAATCTTTTTTACTTTAAGCATTCCTTTGATATGTAGTGATATATCACTGTGGCTTTAATTTTACATTTTTTAATTAAAAATTAAACACATTTATATGTTTATTTACCACTCATATATTTTATTGTTTACTCAAGTTTTTATTTGGTTTCTATTTTCTTGGTATTGAGTTTTGAGAGTACTTTATGTATTCTGGATACAAGTCTTTTATCAGTTATGTAATTTTCAGTTGTTTTCTTCTGATCCATAGATTTTTTTTTCATTCTTATAGCAATGTCTTTTAAAAAGCAGAGATTTTTAATTTTAATGTGATCTAATTTATTAATTTTTTAAATGAATTATGCTTTTGGTATATCTGAGAACTTTTTGCCTAACTCAAGTTTGTAAGGATTTTTTTACTATGTCTTATGTTGGAAATTGTATAACTTTAGGTTTTAAATTTAGGACTATAATCAGTTCTTAGTTAATTATTGTGTATGTTAAGATATTTGTTCAAAGTTCTTAGTTCTTTTTTTGGCATGGATATCCAATTGTTCTAGCACAGTGTGTTGAAAAGCATATCCTGTCTTCATCAAATTGTCTTTGCAAATTTATCAAAATCTTCAATCTCTCTGTCTTGACATCAATACCTCATTGTCTCATGTGCTGTGACTTTATAATACCTTAAAGTTAGTACCAACTTACACAAGTTAAGTCCTCCAGTTTTTTTCTTTTCAAAGTTGTTTTGGCTATTCTAGGCCCTTTGCATTTCCTTTTGAATTTTGGAACTAGCTTGTAAATTTCTGCCAAAAAACCCCTCCTTGCTGTTATTTTGATTAGAATTGCACTGAATCTACAAATTAATTTGTATAGAATTTATGTCTCAGCAACATTGAATCAAACAACCTATGAACACAGTATATCTCTCCATTTGTTTGGGTCTTCTTTAATTCATCTAAGCATACACTTCCCTAAAAGAAAATTTGGCTACTAATCCAGTATAAAGTCTTTTGAAAGGCAAGCATACACATTCATTTTCAGTTAACTTTAATTCTTTCTTGCCATCACCATCCTGTTCAACTTTATTTAGTTTTAGTTTAATTAGACTTCCTGGGCTTACTCCTTATGACTAGTTTTTTCAGACAGGCTTTTTTTTTTTAAGCTATTCACCTCAGCTAGCATTCTCTTATTATTTCTTGTCTCATTAAGAGAAGTATTTCTCCAGAATTGTGTGACGAAGACACTGGAAAGAAAAGAATGTGTAAAAGTACTTCTGGTGAGATTGTGACTAGATCACAACCTCATGACTTTTCTCAGTGAATCTGAAGGCCAAAATTTTTAAGGAATTTTATGCAAATAGGTTAGTTATAAAAACTCCAGGTCCCTCCCTAGATTCTACAGTGGGCATGTGAATATTCCAAGGCTACATTGAAAATAAGCTAAATTTCTAGCAGTCCTAGGAACTTCGTATTGCTATCTGAGTCACATATATACCCTGTTGCATTAGTAAACTCCCTCTAACACCTGGGTTCACGATAGTAATTTTGGTAGTTTTTTGAGTCAGAGTCTTACTCTGTAGCCCAGGCTGGAGTACAGTGGCACAATCATAGCTCACTGAAGCTTCAACCTTCTGGGCTCAGGTAATCTTTCCACCTCAGCTTCCCAAGTAACTGGGACTATAGGCACGTGCCACCTGGCTAATTTGTTCACTTTTTGTAGAGAATTTTTGGTATGTTGTGCAGGCTGGTCTCAAACTTCTAGCCTCAAGCAATCTTCTCACCTTGGCCTCCCAAAGTGCTGGGATTACAGGCATGAGCCACTGCGCCAGGCACGACAGTAACTTTTGAAAACAAAATTTAGTTGTTCTCTATTAGTACACTATTGATCTACTTTTTGATTGATTAAAAACAGGCTATTTGAGGACACTTATGCTTAGCAGAAATGCATTTAAAAGTCTAGGAAAGTATTGCCTGATTTCATAAAGTCTAGTTTTCTCATTCTAAGATCTGAAGTTTCTTTCCCATTATACTCCAATAAGGAAATTTAAAACTTGACCACTACTACTTTAAAGGAGAAGTGTAAAGCTGGACATATTTATTTCATTATAATTTGTTTTTAAATGTCCTTTGTTTAACAGTCTTGTCCTCAGTGTTTATCCTCTGGTTTAAAGCATATATTGTGTACTTTCATATGCAGAGTAACATCTTCATCATCATGACAATTCATTTTGGCTGAAAGATACTGCTCATTTGTTTTAGCACCAAGTATAATTTCATTTTACTGGACATAAAATGTGGACTTTAAACAGAATATGGTCACGTGTTGTATTGATCACTTACAGTCTTTTAGTTTTTGCTGTGTAGTGTGGTATTTAGCCCCTTCATATGACTTGGTTCAATTAAGTAAAATGTTAAGGAGTTTAACTAAAATGAATATTGATTTTTTTCACAAAATTTTTTCTCTTGATGGCCTAGAATGCCAGAATAGCCTAGAAAATATTAAACATTCATGCATATTAACTAATTAGTAACACCAAATCATTATATGAATAATTCATGAAGTTCAAATGATTAGCTAAATGTTTAACAAAAGACTTTATCTGTAACATTTGGATAAAAGTTTTATAAAGAAAGATCTTGGTTTTGATGATACTTTAGGATTTTTTTTAATGACTGGAGTGTCTTATTTTTATAACTGCTTTGACTAAGGAAAGACTACAATAAAAGTCTCTACAGTTTATATTTTTTTCTATGCTTTTGTGCAAAATGTAATGTCTAATAATGGAAACACTCAACAGAGCAGGAAGTAATCCTCTGTAAATAAGATAACCTTCATCCAAGTGGTCTTTATAATTATCTTCAAATGAGAAAGAAAATCTAAGAGAGGTAAATTGGTACTGGGGAGTTATTAGTGCTTTTGTCTCTCATCTCAGTTTTCCACTTACTTGTTTATGTGAAGAAAATACAAAGTTTAAAATATGATTTAATTATATCATAAGAACAGTTGAGTTCAATGATATTTTAAAGAAGGTTAGAATTTTTACAATATGAAAGATTACCTTTCTATTATTAATAAAAACAATTTAGTGTGTGGTATCTTATGTTCTATCATATCAATGCATGCTGCAGCCTCAAACATCTAGAAAAACAGAATTTGTGAATTATACAAATAAGATGAATCTCTTTATCACAGTGAGGTCAACAAAAAAAATAGCCAAAAAAACGCAAAGACCCCAAGATCATAAGATTCTTGAGAACAGTAATATGTGTCTGATGTATTGATGTACTCAAGTCCTCCAAAAGAGTCTGGCACATATGAAGTTCTCAATAGTTAATGAATACAGTTGGTGGGCTGTGCCAGTTCTAATAGTAAAAGTATGATTTCATTGCCTATAAAAAACTATGAAAGTTGCATCCACACTAGTAATGTTTATTGAAGCACAATTCACTACTGCAAAAATGTAGAATTAACCTAAATACCTATTAGCAAACCAGTGGATAATGAAAATATAGTATACATATACCATGGAATACTATTCGGTCATTAAAAAAAGAATGAAATAGTGCATTTTGCAGCAACTTGGATGGAACTGGAGACCACCATCCTCAGTGAAGTAACACGGGAATGGAAAATCAAATACCACATATTGCCGGGCCCGGTGGCTCAGCCTGTAATCCCGCGCCTTGGGAGGCTGAGGTGAGTGGATTGCCTGAGCCTGTGGGTTCAAGACCCGCCTGGGCAGGCGAAACCTCATCTCTACAATAAATAAAAAAAAACTAGCCGGGCGTGGTAGCGCGCGCCTGTAGTTCTGGCTACTCGGAAGGCTGAGGTGGAAGGATCGCCCGAGCCCAGCGGGTCGAGGCTGCGGTGGCCGGAAGCGACCACTGCACTCCAGACTGGGTGATGGAGTGAGACGCCAACTCAAAAAAAAAAAAAATACCACATATTATCACTTATAAGTGGGAGCAAAGCTTAGGGTCTGCAGAGGAATACAGCATGTTACAATGGACATTGAAGACTCAGAAGGGAGAAGCTGGGAAGGAGGGTAGGTATGAAAAAAATCACCTATTGGGTATAACGTGCACTAGTGAGGGTGGTGGGTATACTTAATGTCCAGATATCTTCACCATTATGCAATGCATCCAT
>CAUYQG010024247.1:0-12814 GCA_963574415.1 Tarsius wallacei | reverse complement strand
AAAGAACATACCTCAAAATATTAAGTGCCATCTATGATAAACCCACAGCTAATATATTGCTAAATGGACAGAAGCTGGAAATATTTCACCTGAAAACTGGAACAAGACAAGGCTGCCCACTCTCACCCCTCTTATTCAATACTGTGTTGGAAGTCCCAGCTCAAGCAATTAGACAAGAGAAGAAAATTAGGGGAGTCCAAATAGGAAAAGAGGAAGTCAAGTTCTTTGCTGATGATATAATCCTATACCTTGAAAATCCAAGAGAATCTTTCAAAAACCTGGTGGCACTGATAAAGGACTTTGGCAAAGTCTCAGGTACAAAATAAACGTGCAAAAGACAGTTGAATTCCTATATACACCAACAACAAGCAGGCAGAGACCCAAATAAAAAGCACAATCCCATTCACAATAGCCACAAAAAAAAAATTAAATAAATAAAATGAAATGCCTCGGCATCTTCCTAACCAGAGAAGTGAAAGACCTTTACAATGAGAACTACAAAATTTTGCTCAAAGACATCCAAGAAGACACAAACAAATGGAAAAATATTCCATGCTCATGGATAGGAAAAATCAACATTGTTAAAATGTCCATCCTACCAAAGGCAATCTACAGATTCAACACGATACCCATTAAGTCACCAACATCATTTTTCTCAGACCTGGAAATGACAATACAGAAATTCATAAGGAAACATAAATGACCACAAATAGCCAAAACAATCCTTAGCAAAAGAAACAAAGCATGAAGCATCACACTTCCAGACTTCAAACTTTACTATAAGGCTACAGTAATCAAAACAGCCTGGTATTGGTACAAGAACAGGCCCATAGACCAATGGAACAGGATAGAGATTCCAGAAGCAAAGCTTCAATTCCTCAACCAACTCATCTTTGACAAAGCCTCCAACAACAACCACTGAGGAAAGGAGAACCTATTCAGTAAATGGTGCTGAGAAAACTGACTGACCACATGCAGAAGACGGAAACAGGACCCCTACCTATCACCATACACAAAAATTAACTCTAAATGGATCAAAGACCTAAATATAAAGCCTCAAACTATTACAATCTTAGAAAGCGCAAGAGACACCCTTATGGAAATTGGAATTGGCAACCAATTGCTATTCAGAACCCTACAGGCCAATACCTTAAGAAATAAGATAGACTAGTGGGACCTCATCAAACTAACGAGGTTCTGCAAAGCCAAGGAAACCACCAAGAGAGCAGGGAGACAGCTCACAGAATGGGAAAAAATATTTGCCAACTGTATATCTGACAAAGGCCTAACATCTTGGATCTACAAGGAAGTCAAATGTGCCGAAAGGAAAAAAACAAACAGCCCCTTTAAAAAGTGGGCAAAAGACATGAATAGACACTTCTCAGAAGAAGATATATGGGCAGCCAACAGACACATGAAAAAGTGCTCAGTCTCACTCATCATCAGAGAATTGCAAATCAAAAACACATTGAGATACCACTTCACCCCAGTAAGAATGGCCATCATTAATAAAACAAACAACAACAGATGCTGGCGGGGATGTGGAGAAAATGGAAGGCTTCTACACTGCTGGTGGCAATGCAAACTAGTGCAGCCTCTTTGAAAGACAGTGTGGCAATTTCTGAAAGAACTAGAAATTGACCTTCCACATGACCTAGCAATCCCTCTATTGGGAATATACCCAGAGGAACTCAAATCATTTTACAGAAAAGATACCTGCACATGTATGTTTGTTGCAGCTCTATTCACGATAGCAAAAATACGGAACAAAACATGTTGCCCACTGAAGTTGGACTGGTTAAAGAAAATGTGGTACATATACCTTGACCTGGTATATGGAATATTATGCAGCCATAAAGAAGGACAAATATATGGACTTTGCAGCAACTTGGATGGATTTGGACTTGATCATACTTAGTGATCTATCACAGAAAAAAAGAATAGAATACCATATGTTCTCACTCATAAGTGGACCTTGAAGAATTATAATACTATAAGAAAGAGTTTGACAGTAATGGGAAACTGTGGGGGAAGTGGACTTGGCAGTTGAAGGAAACTGCTAGGGGAGGGAGGGACATACCTCATCAAACAGCATAGTCAATGTTTGTATACTTAACCCTGAATTGTACCCCACATCTTTATAATAGAAAAATAATTTTAAAAACATAGCCAAAAAAAGAGATAATAACAAGTGCTGGTAAGGATGTGGACAAATTTGAAACCTTATACATTGATGATAAGAATTAAAATGGTGTGGACACTTTAGAATACAGTCTTATAATTCCTCAAAATGTTAAACATGGATTTACCATATTACCCAATTCGACTAGAAGGTATATAACCAAGAGAAATGAAAGCATAAGTTTACATAAAATCATGTGCAGGATGTTTACAGCAATATTATCCATAGTAGTACAAAAGTAGGAACTGTCAAATCTCTATCAGCTGCTTAATGAATAAGTAAAATATGGTATATCCATTCAATGAAATATTATTTGGCAATAGGAGTGAAAGGCTGATACATGTTACAATGTAGATAAGACTTGAAAACATACCAAGTGATTAATACAGGCATAGTGTACAAAATATTGTGTGATTCCTTTAATAAAAAATGTCAGGAATAGACAAAGCAATAGAGACAAAAAAGTTTGTGGTTGTCAGAGGTTGAAAGTTGGGGGGAATGAGGAGTGACTGCTAATGAGTATTGAGGTTTCTTTTTGGGGTGATGAAATTGTTTTAAAATTGATGATGATGATAGTTACACAACTATGAATACACTAAAACCATTCAATTTTACACTTTAAATGAGTGAATTTTATGGCATGGGAATTATGCTTCAAAAAAAGCAGTATTTAAAAAGTGTGTTATAGGCTAAAATTGTGGCATAGAAGCAAGCTGGCTTTGCTCCAGATCATATAAAGTAAAATGTAAATATATAGTATCAAGATTATCACCAGCAATACCCCAAAACTCTACTATGAGGATGAAGCAGTTCCTGGGGCCACAGAGAAATTAAAAAAAAAAAAGACTAAGATAACTGAACCTCCATAACTGTGACACCTCTTCCACCAATCTTCCTGGCACCAAGCATGCAAAAAATTTCCCCTGACTTACAGTTTCCACATTGGAAAAAGTGGGATTGAGATGGACAAGATTCTCCACTTTCTTGGGTTCTCTGGCAGGACACCTCTTCCTGCTGCAGCACATAGAAATCATTGGAAATGTCTGAAAGGAAAAAATATCCCTGAGGACAGCTAGAGACAAAGTGGGAAGTGAAAATGGCCATCCACAATTCTAGAAACACTGCTCTGCAACTCAGTAAAATCAGAGTGGATGTCCAGTGGCATCATGATGTAAGAGGTTTGTTTCACAGGTCTCCTGGGCATGAAGTCCTAGACAGCCTTCCCACACAACTGGGATATCTCCTCTGGGATCTCCTCCATTTGGGATAGGCTGCACTCTGATTGCTTATTAGAACTGAGACAAACCTGGGCTTAAGATACCATCTAGAGCCAAAAAGGAGGCACCACCTAGAAGAAAAAAGAAAGAAAACAACATGTAAATTACAAATAATCTCTAAGTATGCATATCCAGTAAAAAACAAAACAAGCCAGACAAAGAAGACTGGAATAAAAAATAATCTTTCAATGCAAAAACATAGATGTACATCCAAAAGAAGCAACATTAAATAGAAAACAGCAACCTTCTCAAATGGACCAAACAGGAAACCAGTGACTGACCCCAGAGACAGAAATATGTTAACCCTTTGACCAAGAATTCAAAATAAAAGTTTTAAGAGAAGCCAATCCTCTTCAAGATAACACAAAAAAAAGTAATTCCGAAATTTATTAGAGCAATTCAACAAAGAGATAGAAATAACTTTAAAAATCAAACAGAAATCTTAAAATTGAGAAATACATTTGCTGAGCTGAAAAATGTATTAGAGGCTCTCAGCAGCAGAATGAATTAAGCAGAGAAAAGAATTAGTGAGTTTGAAGACAAACGATCTGAAAATACATAGAGGAGAAAAAAGGTGTTTGATATGCTTTCAATTTTTTTGAATTTGTTAAGACTTGATTTGTGGTCTATCATATGGCCTATCTTGGAGAATGTTCCCTGTACTGATGAGAAAATTGTATATTTTGTAGTTTTGGGATGGAATGTTCTGCAGATGTCTATTAGCTCCATTTCCTCTAAAGTCTTGTTTAACTCCAATGTTTGACTTTCTGCCTTGATGATGTGTTTATTGCCGTCAGTGGAGTGTTGAAGCTCCCACTATTATTGTATTGCTGACTGTCTCTTTTTTTTTTTTTAGGTCTAGTAGAATTTGTTTTATAAAGCTGGGGGCTCTGTTGTTAGGCACTTACATATTTAAAATTGTTATGCGTTTTTGTTGGTTTGATACCTTTATTGTTATATTTATATACTATCTTTGTCTTTTTTTTTTTTTACTGTTGTTAATTTACAGTCTGTTTTATCTGATATGAGAATGGTTACTCCTGCTTGTTACTTCTACCTCTACCTTGAGGTTACAGGAGTCTTTGTGAGTTAAGTGAGTCTCTTGAAGGCAGCAGATATTTGTTTGTTTTTAAATATATATTGCCAGTCTATATCTTTTTAGTGGGGCACTGAGACCCTTACATTCAGAATTAATAATGATATGCAAGGTACTATTCTATTACTATTAGTCATACTGGTTATCTGGTTGCTATATTTATTTATTTTCCCTATCATGTTGGTGTTCCATAAGGCCTGTAAACTTTATGATTTCCAATATTTTTCTACTGGTGTATTTCAATCTTTTGTTTCAGTTTTAGAACTCCTTTGAGTATTTCTTGCAGAGCTAGTCTAGTGGTGACAGATTCCCTCAGCATTTGCTTGTCTGAGAAGGACTTCATTTCTCCTGTATTTGTGAAACTTGGTTTTGCAGGATACAAAATCCATGGCTGACTATTATTCTGCTTGAGAAGGTTGATGATGTGACCCCAACCCCTTCTGGCCTGTAAAATTTCTTCTGAGAAGTCTGCTGTTAACCTGATAGGTTTCCTTTGTAAATTATTTGATGCTTTTATCTCACTGCTCTTAAAATTCTTACCTTGCCAGGCACTTTGACTCATGTCTATAATCCCAGCACTTTGGGAAACTGATGTGGGTGGATTGCTTGAGCCCAGAAGTTTGAGACCAGCCTAGGTAACAAAACAAGTCCCTGTCTTTATAAAAAATATAAAAATTATCTGGATGTGGTAGTGTTCTTCTGTAGTACCAGATACTCAGGAGGGTGAGGCAGGAGATTGCTTGAGCCTAGGAAGTGGATGCTGCAGTGAGCCATAGTCACACCACTGCACTATGGCCTGGGCAACAGAATGAAACCGTCTCAAAAATCAAAAATTCTTTCCTTCACATTGACTTTGCATAGCTGGATGATTATATGTCTTGGATATGACCTTTTGCAATAAATTTTCTGAGGGCTCTTCAGGCTTCTTGTATTGTATGTTTAAATCTCTGGCAAGGCCAGGGGAGTTTTCCTCTATTATTCCCTCAAATAGGTTTTCCAAACCTGTTTCTTTCTCTTCTTCCTTAGGAACACCTATGTTTCTAAGGTTTTGACATTTTACATGATCCTAAGTTTCTTGGAGACTTTGTTCTCTTCTCTTGATTCTTTTTTCTTTGTTTTTGTCTGATTGGGTTAATTTAAAAGGCTTGTCTTCCAGTTGTGAGATTCTTTCTTCTGCTTGTTCTAGTCTACTGTTAAAACTTTCCAGTACATTTTGTACTTCTTTAAATGCTTCTTTCATTTCCAGAATTTCAGCTTTTTTTTTTTTTAAGATGCCTATCCCTCTGGAAAATTTTTCATTCATGTCCTGATTTTTCTTAAAAACATTATTTATATTGGATTTCAATTTTCTTTTGAAATCCATTGACCAATTTTATAATCAACCTTTTGAATTCTGTCTGGAATTTCAAAAATTTCATTTTGGTTAGGGTTCATTGCTGAAGAGTTGCTGTGGTTTTTAGTGGGTGTTGGAGAACTCTGTCTTTTTTATCTTGTCAAAATCATTTTTCTAGTTTCTTCTCATTGAGTAGACTATGTCTTCTTATTTGAGGTTGGCAGGGAGCTAATGTAGGCACTGTAGGGTTCCTTTGGTTATATATAGACTTGGTGTGGTAAGCTTCTCAATTGCCAGATGCAGCAGTCCTGTGCTGTGTACTTGCATGACTCATGGCATCAAGTGGCCAGAATGGCTTTGAAAATGTTGTTAGCTGGGATTTGAGATTAGGCCTTGCCCAAAGCTGAGGTATTGTATATTATGTGACACTTGGCCAGGAGGTGGTACTTGTGGTAGAGCTGCCACGATGGCTATAGGGTTTCTCCTTGACAAGCATTGTTCCAAGGAAATACTTAGCCAGGCCAAGTTCTGGGCTCTAGGGATTTCCCAAGTTCTCTGTCTGTTTTGAGCCTTCAGGATGAGTACAGGGGAAAGGAGGTAAAGCACCCTTTAAGTATGCACTCTTAGCTACCCCAGTGGGGATTAGGAGAAAGTCCCAGGCCACTGGGGTAATGCTGTTGTGTAGAACAGGCACAGAAGCCCTCACAAGGGGAGTGAGAGGTTGCTATGGCAATATGTCCTACCTGGCTTCCACCTTGGCCTCAGGCAATCTGTGATCTGAATGTCAAGGTGCAGCCAGCCACAGGGTCTCAGGGCCTCTGGTGTTCTCAGGCAACCTGCCCAGCCAGGGACTGCCTGCAGCTGTGGAATTGCCCCAGACCAGCTAGAAAGGAGACACTCTACCCTACAAGGGTTGAGTTTCTGGGAATGTCAGCTGGCACTTCTCAAGGCTTTTTCCTTCACCACTCCATGGCAGAGCACAGCTATGGAGAAAGCAGTCTCCTGTGAGGAACTGGGGTTCTGCAAGTCTCAGTGGACCCTGCAAGTCTGCAGCAGGAGCACAGAACTCCTGAATTCCCCTTACTCATCTTTTCCACTGCATCTGAGGTGGACTGTGGTGATGCAGGAAAGAGTCCAGCTAGTTCCAGCCCAGGTTAGTGGCATTTTTTCTTCTTCTTTGCTCTAAGTGGTTATTATCACTTTTTTGGAGACTTGTGGGATGTGTGCTGGATCAATTCCTCTGGGTGCTGAGAAAACTCCCTTTATCTTGGTTTATGCCATAAGAGGAACTCACTATAGCTGCCTCATTCAGCCATCTTAATCTTTTCTCCTCAGCTGTGGGTTTTTCATATATGGCTCTTATTATTTTGAGAGTTGTCTCTTTAATGCCTATTCTGTTGAGGGTATTTTTTTTATTATTAAGTCATGTTAGATTTTATTGAATACCTTTGCTGTATTTGTTGAAATTATTATATGGTTTTTGTTTTTCCTTCTGTTTAGTAGTGAATCATATTTATTCATTTGTGAATATTGAACCGTTCTTGCTTTCATGGAATAAAACCTACTTGATCTTGATGATTTATCTTTTTCATGTGCTGTTAATTCAGTTTGCAAGTATTTTCTTGAGGATTTTGGGATCTATGTTCATCAGATCTATTGGCCTGTAGTTTTTGTCATTGTTGATTTTGTGTCCTTGCCTAATTTTGGTATCAGTGTGATACTAGTTTTATAGAATGGTAGGGAGGAATCTTTGCTCCTTGATATTTTACATAATTTCAGTAAGATTGGAATCAGTTCTTCTTTGTATGTCTAATAAATTTCAGCTGTGAATTTGTCTAGCCCTGGGCTTTTTTTTAGTGGGGGGGGGGATTTTTAAATTACTGATTCAATTTCATTGCTCATTATTGTTCTATTCAGGGCTTTTATTTTTTTCTGGTCTAGTCTTGGTAGGTTGTATGTTTCCAGGAATTTATTTATCCCTTCTAGGTTTTGCAGTAGAGGTGTTCATAGTAGAGTTTGATGATCTTGTGTATTTCTTGATTTTGTGATATCAATTGTAGCATCACCTCTGTCATTTCTGACTGTATTTATTTGAGTTTTCTCTGTTTTTTTCATGGTTAGTCTAGCTATCAGTCTGTTTATTTTATTTATTTATTTACTTTGAAGAACAAACTTTTTGATTCATTGATTCTTTGTATCATCTTTTTGGTCTCAATCTCATTTAGTTCTGCTCTGATCTTTGTTATTTTTCTTGGGCTACGTTTGGGCTTGGTTGTTGTTTTTCTAGTTCCTTGAGGTATGAAGTTAAGCTGTTGATGTCAGATCTTTTTATTTTTTTGATGTAGGCATTTAATGTCATAAACTTCCCCTCAGGACTGCTTTTGCTGTATCTCAGAGGTTTTGATATTTTGTGTTTCTATTTTCATATGTTTCAACACATTTTTAAAATTTCTGCCTTAATTTTTTTTGTTTGTCCAAGGATCATTCAAGAGTAAGTTATTCAGTTTCCATGCAGTTGTGTAGTTTTGGGAGTTTCTCTTAGTATTGATTTCTAACTATATTCCACTGTGGTCCAAGAAGATCTTGGTATAATTTTGATGTTTTTGGGTTGAGACTTGCTTTAAGGCCACACAAATGATCCATTTTGAAGAATGTTTTATGTAGTGAAAGAATTTATATTCTGAAGTTGTTGGGTGGAGAGTTCTGTAGATGTCTTTTAGGTGCATTTGGTGTATAGTCTAGTTCAAGTGCAGTGTTTCTTTGTTGATTTTATACTGCAGTGATCTGCTTCATGATTTTAGTAGGGTGTTGAGGTCCCCTATTATTATTGTATTGCTATGTATTACTAAGATCAAGTAACATTTGCTTCATGAATTTAGGTTTATCAGTATTGGGTGTATATATATTTAAGATAGTTATATAGTCTTGTGGAATTGCACCCTTTATCATTATATAATGGCCTTCTTTTGCCTTTTTTTTTTTTTTTTACTGTTTTAAGTCTGTGTTATAAGAAGTTGTCAATTCCTGCTGACTTTTGTTTTCCATTCACACACAATATATTTTTCCATCTATTTGCTTTGAGTCTGTGACTGTTTTTGTCCAGTTAGGAGGGTCTGTTTTAGGCAGAAGATGGCTGGGTCTTGTTTTTTCATCCAGTTTGCCATTCTGTATCTTTTCATAAGGCACTTAGACCATTTATGTTCAGAGTTAATACTAATACGTGAATTTTTGTGCCTTGTTCTGAATCTTAGTGGTAAATATTTCAAGTTCCCCAATGATTATATTGTTTGTGGAAATCTCATACATGGTCTTTATATTGTGCTTTGCCTGTTTTATTGAGAATTTTTAAAAAAATCATGAATAGATGTTTAATTTTGTCAAATGCTTTTCCTGTATCTATTAAAATGAATATGTGGTTTTTCTCGTTCATTCTGTTAATGTGGTTGCTCGCATTGATTTGTATATGTTGAATCAGCCTTACATCTCAAGGATAAATTCCACTTTGTCATGGTGTATAATCCTTTTAATGTACTGTTGAATTTGGTTTGCTTGTATTTTGCTGAGGACTTTTTTATCTCATTAGATTTGTTCACCCATAGTTTTCTTTTCTTGTGGTATCTTTCTGGCAATGGTATTAGGGTAGTGCTGGCCTCATAAAATAAGTTTTGAAGTGTTCTCTCTTTTTCTATTTTTGGAAGAGTTTAAAAAGAACTGATACTAGTTTTTTTGCTTTTTGTTTTTTTTAATGTTTGATAGAATTCACCTGTGAAGCCATTTGGTCCTGGACTTTTTTTTATTGAGAGATTTTTTTAAATGACTGATTCAGCCCTTACTTGTTATTAATCTGTTTAGGCTTTCTATTTCTTCTTGATTCAGTTGTATGTTATATATATAGGTTGTATGTTTCTAGAAATTTATTCATTCCCTTAGGTTATACAACTTGTTTGCATATAATTATTAATAATAATCCCTTTTAATTCTTTTTTTCTGAAATATTCATTAGAAATGCCTCCTCTCTCATTTCTGATTTTATTTATTTGAGTCTTCTTATTTTCTTAATTAGTCTAGCTATGAGTTTGCTGATTTGTTTAGTTTTTCAGAAAATATCTCTTAGTTGTGTTGATTTTTTTCTATTGTTTTTCTGGTTTGTATTTTATTTATTTCTGCTTTAATCTCTATTAGTTCCTTTCTTTGCTTAACTTTGGGCTTAGTTTACTATTCTTTTCCTATTTCCTTGATGTATAAAATTAGGTTGTTTATTTGAGATCTTTCTTTTTAAAAAATACAGGTGTGTATCACTATAAACTTCCCTTTTAATACTGTTTTTGCTGTAGTGCATATGTTTTGGTATCATGTGTCTTTATTTGTGTTTATCTGGAGATATTTTCAAGTTCCCTTTTGATATCCACTTTATCAAATGATTGTTTAAAAATGTGTTGTTCAATTTTTGAGTATTTGTCAATTTTTATATTTTCTTACTCTTTTCAAATTTTAGTCTCATTTAAATGTAGATAGAAAAGATACCTTTTCTTATTTTGGTCTTTTAAAATGTATTAAGACCTGTCCTGTAATTTTACACATGATCTACTCTACAGAAAGTTCTGTGTGCATTTGAATATGTATTCTCCTGTTAAAAAGAAAGTTATATATATGTCTGTTAGCTCCATTTGGTCTACAATGTTGTTCAAATCTACTGTTTCTTTATTGATTTCTGTCTAGATGCTCTTCCATTATGTAAAGTGGGGTAATAAAATTTCTTACTATTACTGTGTAGCTGTTATTTTCTACCTTTGAATCTGTCAATATTTGCTTTCTATAGTTGGGTGCTCTGTTGTTGGGTGCATATATATTTATAATTGTTATATTTTTCTGTTGAAATGGTCATTTTATTATTATCTAACAAACAGCCTATAGAGGAAGGTTTTCACTTAAAGTTTATTTTTGTGAGAGTCCGGAGTCTCCTATTCTGCCATTTTGCTGACCTCATCCACTTCAGAAATGGTTTCTTAAAACACCTCTTTAAGTCATTTGATATTTAAGACGGCTTGATAGAAAAGTTATCAGGGAAAGGCTAAGCGTTCTCAAGGTGAAAACTCGTCCAAATTCTGTCCTTGGGGTGATACTTTAATCTCTCTCTTAAGGCAGCTTCTGTCAACCAAGAGCAATCTGAGAGCTCACATGTGTAAGCCATTAGTAACAGCCTTGCAGTAGCTGAGGATATGTGTGCCAGGTGGCAAAGAGAACTTGGGAGGATAACAACAGGGTCTACTACACCTTGCCTTTTAAAAAAGCTACTAAGAAGGTGGGCTATAAATCTCTGTGAAAGTTACAAGAAACAAATTTCTTTCATGTTACTAAAAAGTAAACCAGGCAGGCCGTTCAGGACCCCTGGCATTGAGTGCTCTAATGGCAGATATGTGTTTGGAGACTTTTCCCTGAGTGTATACGATCACTTTTTCTTGGGTTTCCCATGACCAGAGTTGTTCCCCTTTGCCACAAAATTGGGGCTGTCAAAAATCTCTTGTTCTTGCCCTGCAAAGCTTTGATCCAGAGGGAGTTAAACTTCTTGTGTAAGGATATTCAGAAGACCCTTCTCACCGAGGACCTCTGTAGCCCTCAGAATAAGTTGACTATCCTCCTATGCTCATTTCACAACCTTCTCAGCCACAATAACATAGACCATCCAGGTGGTTTGCTAAAAATCGTAACTACAGATGAACTTCCTGATGAGTCATGCATCAGCTTCCCCACGTTCCTTCTTTTAGTTTAATTTTATTTTAATACATGCAATGTGCTTACACAGATTTAAAGGTCAGCGTCCTCAAAGAAGAGTCTTCTAATTTCCTTCCTACGATGCATGAGGCTGACCACTAGTGTTCTGATATCAGATAAGGAATAGACACACGAAGTGTTATTATCCAGAATGGAGGCTTAATTCCTCTGTATGTACAGTATCTTACCTCAGTTGTGGAAAGCTCTCCAGTAAGTAAATCTTTCTCTTGCCAGGATGTCATTGGGCTTTCTGGGGTAAGGGAGCTTATCTGATGGGTGGATTCTACTAGTTCCACATTTGAACTACTAATGAATCTTCTTCTTTTCAGCTTCACCCCATAGATACCCATTTCTTCTTTAAAGGAAGCTAGTGTCTCTAATTCCCATATCTTTTTTGGAAAGGTGGTGACAGTTCACTTGTTTTTTTGCCTTTACTATCTGTAGCACTGAGTTTACTTGGTTAGCTAAGTCATTTATTTTTGTACTTTATGGAAGTTTTGTAATCTCTAGTTTTGTTTGACTAATCTCTCATTTTCTTTCTTATTAACTAAAGGTCTTTATATTCTTTTACTGTCACTTTAGTGAATTTTGTAAGGGGGTAAACATATATGGTAGGATTCTATCTGCTGTATTCTGGTTCAGTCCTTTCAGAATTTTGCCTATTACTTGACTTTCCTCCATAGAAACTTTGCTCACTTCCACAATAATTTTCCAGAGAGAAGTCTGAGGTGGATTAAAGAAGAAACACACACACACACACACACATACACACACACACATGTAAAATTTTACCTCCCAACAAAAACCCAGGAAGTGGCAAAATCTGAGATGAGGAGAAGTCACCACCTCACACACCCTGTCCAACCAAGCATCTTTTTTCCTTCTGGTGCATAAGAAAGATTACTGCATCTGACAGTGCCTCATCTCCAAGTGCTAGGACTGAAATTTTTAAGTTGGTTCTTCTGAAAGCCATTGGAAAGAAGTCTCCTGCTATCCTAGACTTTCTTATTTTCTTTTTTTTTTTTTTGAGTTGGAGTCTCACACCGTCGCCCAGACTGGAGTGCAGTGGCCGCTCCCGGCCACCGCAGCCTCGACCCGCTGGGCTCCGGCGATCCTTCCGCCTCAGCCTTCCGAGTAGCCGGAATTACAGGCGC
>CAUYQG010024241.1:0-16934 GCA_963574415.1 Tarsius wallacei | reverse complement strand
TTATTGGCACACGGCTGAAAACCAGATCAAACACTGGGAACATAATTAGACAGAATATCTCAATTCTCACACACTAGTCATATCCTGACCAAAGACCAGGGAAGAGTTATCCACTTAATAGTTGTGTTTCTCTTTCTACTTATGTAATTATCACTTGAAAGGTGGATCTTTGGTGTCTGTCTTGCGAAAGGAGGCTTATTGGCACTGGTTTCTGAAATGAGAAAGGCAACTTTGTGAAATTGAAATGTTCTTATATTTTTTAACATCTCCAAGTCTTGAAAGAAGACTTTAGATGAATAAATATTGAGCCCTTAAGAATAGACTAATTGGAAGGACATTTGCTAGTTATTCTTCCCTGATGAAAACATTAGTGCTGATTAATTTGCAATGAGCACCTATGTGTAGGGCCTCACAGGAGACCCAACAAAACATAAGACTTAAGCTTCTCAATTAAAGAGTTTATAATATTTATTCAGTACATATACAAAATGTTAATGAGAGTCAAATTCATTTCATATGCTTAAATAAAAATCACTGAGCTGCCATTTTAGAGTTGTATAAAGTTGACTCACTTGCTGTAACAGATTTCTAGCCTCTCTTTTACTTGTTGTTTGTGTATTACCCAGACAAATATAATGGGAGACAAAGTATCGTAATAGACTTTCCCTCCTCTTTCCTTTTTAGAGAAAAAAGAAGCATTCACATGGAAATAAGACTTTTTCATCAGATTTTTACTATTTTAAAGTTGAAAGCTTTAGAACTATCTTCAAAAGTTGAAATTGCTCAAATAAAGAAATCATTTCCGAATAAGCTGAAAGAGTAACTGCCTTTGTATTATCTTTGTGGAATCTTGTTTCTATCTGACTCAGTACTGTAGCAAGATTATACTATTGTTCTCAATTGGGGTTAAGGTGGGGGAGTGTAGCCTGTGACTGAAGAGTATTGTATACTTGGGACATGTAATTTAAGATTTTTCTTAAAATTACTAAGCTTTGGTTGAGCTGTCACAGGAAGTACAGGCTGGAAATATTACACAGTAGCTCAATCTCTCACAATGGAAAAGTACACAAAGTCTCAATGCATGCTACTGCAATAGCTTTTTGGCTCCTGCTCAGAATGTAGGCTGGCCAGCCTCTCTGGTGCCTCTTTTTAATATAAAAATGGAGTCGGTCAGTATTGACATAGTTCCTTTGACTTATTTGTGTTGACAGTCCTGCCAGTGATGACTTGTACTCTTGAGAACTGCAAAAGGTGACACTTCCAGGGTTACTCTGCAAATGACCCTTTCCAATTTAATTATGCCAATATGTCTTTTCTGTAAGTTAACATTGCTAAGACAAAGAAAACCCTGGCAGAGTTGGGTTTCCATGCTCAATCAGTAGTTCACTCATTCATCTGTTTAATTAAT
This sequence comes from Tarsius wallacei, assembly GCA_963574415.1. Lineage (NCBI taxonomy): Eukaryota > Metazoa > Chordata > Mammalia > Primates > Tarsiidae > Tarsius > Tarsius wallacei. The sequence goes on along the minus strand of CAUYQG010024241.1, from coordinate 15,526 downwards.
TCATTCAGACAAGAGTTTATTGAATGTGTACCTGGAGCCAGGCATTGTGCTAGGCACAGAGGCCTGACAAAGACCTTGTGGCGGGGGAGGGGGGGATCGTGTCCCTGCTCTGTTGCTTTCTATTTGGTGGTCCTGGGCAAGTAACTTAGCCATATTTAGCCTTTCTTTTCTAATCCACTCCAGCAGGCCATGAATGTGACCTTTGGTGTCTCTGCCTAGTATCCATCCCCCTCTTGTTGAACTCAGAAGTCATCAGGGGATTTGTTTTGACCACTGAAATGTGGCACAGGGGACACATAGCACTTCCATGTGGAAGTGCTCTTGGTCGGCACCTCTCTTGTGAGCCCAACAATGTTCTTAATATGGGCTGCTCCTTCCGCTTAGGTCTAGGAGTGACGGCATGGTGGGGCAGACCAGGGCAGACGCCTGATGGCCTGGGAGCATTTGCGAGGAGAAGTCTTGAGATTTTTGGAGTCATGTGTTGCTGTTGCAGAACCTCACCTGCCCTGGATAATACAGTTAGTTCTTACCGTGAGGGTTCATTGTGGCTATGGCTGGTAACTTCACTTCAACCTTGAATCATCACTTCAACTGGGTTCTTTGCCTTTTGAAACTTTCCTAAGTGAAATTCATCTCCTGCACCCATCCATTACTCACACACAGTTGCTGCCACTCAGAAGGAGAAGCCCAGGACACAGGAGGGGAAGGGAACATGGAGTGTGTGGGGGAAATTTATAGTGGATGGTGGAAGAACTAAGGGAGTTTCTTCAAGGGCTGCATCTGCAGGACCTTCTGCTTCAGTTTTGCCCCAGATGTCACAGTCCACAGCTGCTTCCAATCATTAGATGCACGCATTTCCTGTTGAAGCCAAATAATAAAAAAGACAAGATGCACACCAGCAAAACCTTCTTCACCCTTTTTCCTCCCTTGCCTTCTTTCCTCCTCCCTTTCTTTTCTTTAAATCTCCAAATTTATATTTCTGGATTTAAACACGTGCATTCAGAAATGGCTAATCGTTTTTATTTGGGAAGACAAGACACTTTCTGTAAATTATTTTATTTTCTCAAAAAGATCCTCCTTCTGAAATCCAAAGTAACTCCTGAGTTGGTGGTGTAACTGTTCTATCAGTGGTGGGTGTTGCCCTCAGGATTCGATTCTGATGCCTGGATTTGTGCTCTGACCTACTCCCCTGGGGGAGGGAGGGACAGAGGAGCACTTGGAGGAAAGTTAAAAACCACTGATCAAGGCTCTCTGGTTTTAACCTAAACTTATCTTTAACCTAGCAGTTCCCAACTCTTTGGCATCAGGAACCAATTTCGTGGTGGACAGTTTTTCCATAATGGGAATGGGGGGAGGGCGGTGGATCATCAGGCATTAGATTCTGATAAGGAGTGTGCAACCTAGATCCCTCGCATGTGCAGTTCATAATAGAGTTTTCACTCCTCTGAGAATCTAGTGCCCGCGCTGATCTGACAGCAGGCAGAGCTCCGCTTGCCTGCCACTCACCTCCTGCTGTGCGGCTCAGTTTCTAGCAGGCCATGAACTGATACCATCTGTGGTGGGGGTGGGGATAGGGATGGGGGGTGGGAGGGAGGGAAGAGTGGGAGGGTAAGGGAGAGGAGTCAGAGACCACTGCTTTAACCTATTGTTATGGTAAACTAGTTTTAATTCAACCTTTCAACAAATATTTACTGAAATACTCTACAAATATTTACTAGATTCTAGATCTATATTCTGGATATAATACTTTCTTATTCTTCTCTGGTTTTTAAATGATCATATAAAGCACATTATTATCTTTTTATAATGTCATCACTGAATTCTATTGAGGCTCCCTGAGAATCCGGTTCATTTTTAGATGACCACCAATCTGTTTTGGATGGTGCTTTAGTTAAGTTTCCAGGGAAATAGCTTCTGAAACTAGAATTTGCATGGACAACATTTATTGGTGTGTGTGTTTGGCAGCAACATCTGTGAGAGAGTGAGGGAAGCAGGATTGGGCAAAGGGAGGAGTTGAGCTGTGAGACAGCAGCCACAGAGACCTCAGTCAACCCCGCCAGAGCTGAAGAGCAGAGATGGCCCTCCATTGTTCTATTTTGGGACAAGAGGGCTTATACTCTCTTCCCTGGAACATCACAGTCATTGGATGTGGGCTGTCAGAGAGGGCAGGACCTTGGGAGAGGCAAGCTAGGGAGAGGTTCCCTTTGTTGTAGGGTAATTCCAAAGTTTCACTGGGGTCAGCAACCACCACTTGTAGCAACTGAAAGGATGAGTGTCTCCATCTCTTAGGGGGATCTGGGTAGCCCACGACAGCAGCCACTACAGATGGGCTAAAGACAGGATTGCCATGTACCACTATTTTTTAGAAAGTCTCTGCCTGGGTCTAAGTTGTGAGTTAATAGAACTTGGTAGTCTTCAGATCTCACCTCTTCCTTCTGCATTCTTTCCTTTTATCCTCATTTTACTCACTGAGATACCAGAGATGAGATAAGGATTTCCTTTCAAAAAATATTGTTGTTTGCCCAAAAATAAACAAGCAGAGAACCAAATAAAAAGCACAATCCCATTCACAATAACTACAAAAAAAAAAAAAAGAAAGAAAGAAAGAAGAAATATACCTTGGCATCTTCCTAACCAGAGAAGTGAAAGACTTTTACAATGAAAACTGCAAAATGTTGCTCAAAGAAATCAAAGATGACACAAACAAATGGAAAAATATTCCATGCTTATGAATTGGAAGCATCAATATTGTTAAGATGGCTATCCTACCCAAGGCAATCTACAAATTCATGGCAATAGCCATCAAATTATCAACATCATACTTCTCAGACCTGAAAACGACAATATAAAAATTCATGTGGAAACAAAAAAGACCATGAATAGCCAAAATGATCTTCAGCAAAAGAAACCAAGTAGGAGGTATCATCCTTTTAGACTTTATACTTTATTATAAGGCTACAATAATAAAAACAACCTGGCATTAGTACAAGAACATGCATATAGACCAATGGAACAGGACAGAGATTCTGGAAGCAAGACCTTGATTTCTCAACCAACTCATCTTCAACAAGCCACCACCAACAACCACTGGGAAGAAGAGACCCTATTTAGTAAATGATGCTGGGAAAACTGGCTGACAGCATGCAGAAGAATGAAACAGGACTCCTGCCTGTCATATATCACCATACACAAAAATCAACTTTGCGTGGATCAAAGACCTAAATGTTAAACCTTAAACTATAAAAATCCTAGAAAACTCAGGAGTCACCCTTACAGGAATTGGAATAGCCAACCAATTCCTGATCAAAACCCCAAATGCCCATGCCATAAGAGATAAGATAGACAAGAGGGACCTCATCAAACTGAAAAACTTCTGCAAAGCAGAAGAAACTATCAAGGGAGTGGGGAGACAGACCACAGAATGGGAAAAAATATTTGCTAACTGTATATCTGACCTAACCTAGGCCTAATCTAACCTCCAGGATTTATAAGGAACTTAAATGAGCCAAAAGGAAAAAAACAAACAGACCTATTAAAAAGTGGGTAAAAGACATGTATAAACACTTCTCAAAAGAAGGCATACAAACAGCCAACAGAAAAAATGCTCAGCCTCACCAGTCATCAGAGAGACGCAAATCAAAACCACATTGAGATACCACTTATTTCCAATAAGAATGGCCATTATTAACAAATCTAAAAACAACAGATTCTGATGAGGATGCAGAGAAAAAGGAACACTTCTATACTATTGATGGGAGTGTAAACTAGTGAACCTCTATGGAAAACAGTGTGGTGATTTCTAAAAGAACTAGAAATTGACCTTCCATATGATCCAGCAATCTCCCTTCTGGTAATATACCTGGAGGAACTCAAATCATTCTACAAAAAAGATATTTATTGCAACACTATTCACAATAGCAAAAACATGGAAACAACTGTGGTGTCCATCAAAACTGAACTTGATTTAAAAAAGTAGAACATATACACAATGGAATATACAGACGCACACAGTCATAAAGACAAAATTATGGACTTTGCAACAACTTGGCTAGAGTCTATCATACTCAGTGATCTATTACAGAAACAAAGAACTGAATACCACTTGTTCTTACTCATAAGTAGACCCTGAACATCTATCATACTACTACAAAAAAGGGATAGGCAGTAGCGGGACACTGCCAGGGTGGGGAGCACACATAACATCAATAAGAGTACCTGATCCTAATCAGGCTAAGTGAAGTCCAATGGGAGGCCCAAAACTTCACTTTTGCCTAAACCACATGTATGCAATCCTGACTTGTACTCCGCAACTTTAAAATTAAATTAAATTAAATTAAAAAAAGAAAATACTTTCATGTGCTCTCATTTACCTTCCCAGAAATGCCATGGTTAACCAGGCAGATCCTTTCACAAACACGGCAATGTGACTTGAAAAAGTTAAAGAATATGACCAAGGTGCATTTCAGCAAGTGCTGCACTCAGGGTTTGAGCCCTGAATTGAACATTTTCTGCTAGAGCAAGTTGCCTCTAAATCCTGGGCATTCAGCAGGTGGGCATCTGAGAGATTTTGGGGGCAGGAGACCATTTCTGCCTAAAGTCCAACATTGATCTTCCTGCATTTGGTTGCAATGTTAATGATGTACAAGGCTATTTTCTAAATTTGATTTCTTCTTTATTCTTTGGGAAAAAATGCTCGTGTTTAATCTTTATAGCAATATGAATTTTGGATTAATTAAAAAATGTTTATTGATGAACTGATTGGATTGACCCATTCAGCAAATATTTGATTAAAGACCATGTGCCAGACAGCATACCTCGAACTGTAGAAAAAGAGGTCTGTTTTGACTCTACTACTTGAGATTTTTTTATCTAGAGATCTGTTTCACATGCTCATAGAAGAAAAATGTAGCGTCACACAGTCTTATACTTAGAAAATACTTGGGAGCATGCTTTGCTGGGTTTGTTTTCCTCATCTGAGGAATTTGGGCCATAGGATAAAGTAGGGTAGACAGAGGAAGACACACCTGAGCATCTTACATTCGATTTGTCATAAAATCTAATCTCCTAAAACATAAAGACAGCTGATGTTTTAAGAAATGAGGTGTGTCATCTGGAATTTGGAATGAATTTCAGTAGAATTTGATATGTGCGTAGAGGTCACACAGAAAGAAAATTGTGCAGACTGACACCCAGGGTGCACAGAATCACCAGTTTTCAGTTTAGGTATTTTTTTCTTCTTATGTATGACGGGTTTGGCCATTTTGAGAGTGGCAAAACAAAATAAAAGCATTATCAAAATTAACATATTCACAATAACTCTTCTGTGTCCCGGCAGAGATAAAAGTTGGCTTCTTTGTTCCAGACTTGCAACTTTGCTTTACATCATTAACAAATTTTGTCTCATAGAACGGATCCTGAGGGCAGAAGCTTCAGTGCTCACTTGGTAGCTTTACGGTAAAAAAGATCTCAGAAGAGCCAAATCACCTATATGGCGCCAATGTGGACAGAAACATGATATGGAGGTCTACAGAGATAGAAAGAGATGAGACATTTTATACACTAGAATTCAAGATTTTTCATCAAGAGGAAAGGGGAATTAGAGCAAACCTCCTGAAGGACTTCATGCTGTGAAGTGGTGTCTGTGTCAGGAGCTTGCCTCTTGGAATGTGGCAGCAGGTGCATGGCAGGAACTGAGTGAAAGCGCCTCCTGCTGGTGAATGAGTTACATGGAGACCCGAGAGAGAAGGGAGCAGCTGCTATGTGGTGAGAAATTTGGGGGATAAGGAGAAACGTTTACAGTGAATTTTTACAAAGCTTTCATTTGTTGTGTCCCCTCCATAAAATCTACAGCCCAGCATAGTATTATTTTCAATGTCTTCTGATAACATTATGGAGGTGAGTTAATGGCTGTCCCTCCAGCCAGAAGCAGGGTCTGAAATTGTTTACATTATGCTATCATAAAGAGAAAACATCTACACACCGATGGGTTACATGGTCACCTCAATGAGGATTTGAACTTTGTAACCCAACAACATGTCGAGGATTGAGAAGAATTGAGGGCACTGATTGAATCTCCTCTGTTTATTGATGAGAAAACAGTTCATTGTTTAGCTGCCCCATGGAATGCAGGATCCTGATATCCTGGCTTCTCCTTTTCCACAGTTCTTTCTAATACCTACTGTGTGCACACTGGTCTTTGAGAACTGGAAAGGAAATGGAAAATTAATTTGGCCTGGACAAACTGATAATGAATTTTTTCTCCATGAAACCATGAGAAAAGATGTGTTATACAAGCATGCATACATACCTATATATAATTTTCTTATGTATTATGAAGTTATTTTTCTGATGAGAACATCTTGAAAATTTCAATCACAGAGAATGCTATGCGCAGAAAATCGGCAGATAATTAAGGTCTGAAATTCCTCCCTAATTCTTATTTTACGTCATTTCAGAATACTCTAGCTTTGATGTTCTAAGATGTTATTGCATATTTGTATGGCTACATAATGGTATTTGAATCTTTTGATATTCAAACTTGACCAAACACGGTTAGGTCTTATTCCTGAGGAATTAGATACTGACCTAGACAAGCATCTTGATCATGTAAACGGGATTTTGGCTCATAATTTATCCAGAGTTAGGCTAGTTCTTTCGGTTAGAATGTATTTATTTAGTGGAACAGCTAGCGTGAAATTGATGACAGTATTGCTATGTCGTGTTCCTTTAATCTTCTTCCAAGGGTCTATCATATGATCTTACTGATTGCAGAAGATGTACAAGAATAAAATAAGCCAGAACTTAAAGAATTTATTAGGAAACACTCTTGGGAGAAAAATATGTTTTCTGGCAGGTAGAAGTACTCTCTCTGTCTTCAAATCTTCAAATTTATTATTAGGTGAGACTACAAAGAGATTTTTCTAAGTGAGATCTATGGTACCACCCCTTCTCTATTCCTTAGATTCAGTGTTTCATTGTGATGATCTTAGAATGTGACTATTTTGAATGGTGAGATGCCTGGGGAAATAAAACTCACTCTTTAGGCCCTCTACCTAATAACTCTTCAATGGATATAGAATAGTAAAACCTGGCTAAGTCACCTCAGCTAGATTTCAGAATCTTTGGGAAGAAGAATGTATACATTTCCTTTGACAAATTTTTTTTTCTGGATGAAGTAGACTGTGGAATCCTTAACCACAGGCATGTCTTGTTGAGATCAAGTCTGAATCACTCCTATAGAAAAGATCTCCTTTCCATGAAGCTCCTGGAGTAATCAGAGATCCCAGAACATGTCAGTATCCGAAAATGCTCTCAGTACCAAGCTATGTGATAAGTATGTGCTTGAATCTCACAGATATTATTCACAATCCTAGTGAAATATAGCCTACTAATTAATAAAAGGTAAAATTTTAGTAATAGACTTATAAAAGTTTATCAACTTTATTTGTACAAATGTACATGGTTGTAGGCCTAGTGATTATTGCTGAGTGAGTTGAGACTACTGGTGTTAAACAATTTTGAGACATGAACTATGGGACAATGTATTCACACAGCGTGCATCTCAGTTTCAGATTCTAAACTGAAATCTCTAATGATGACTTTATTCTTAACTCAACAGTTTCATGTAAGCAAAGGTACTCTCAAAAACTCCAGGCATACTAAGCATTGTTTAGAATATAGCCATGTAGAAGGAGAAATTATAACAGAAATATTTTCTTAAAGAGTGGAACACTTCATTGTTGCCTACTCATTTTCATCTCGGTTTCCTTTTTTTCAGCTCAAAAATTTCCACTGGAGAAATTTCCTTTCCATTCTTAACTCTCAGTTGGGTGGGATTGTAACCGCCTTAACTTCAAGGGGTGAGCCCTGGTTGGCTAAATCATGTGACACTTCCTTGCCACCATGATTGACATGGAATGTGCATTTGACAGTTCCGTTGCAGTCAAGCTCAAGGTTTTCTTGACTATGGAAGGAGACTGAATCCTCCTCATGTTTTTCCTTCATCCCCTCTGACTTGTAACATAATGAATCCTGATGAACACATGGACAGAGTTTTTTTTCCCCAATAAAATTAATTTCTCTTAAAACAGAATGATAGGACAGATGCTTGAAAATATGGATACATTTTGAGATGAATTCTTAGAATTTCCCATAAAAAATTAGAACTGATCCACTGACATGTTCAGTGAGTATTTGCTAAGTGTCTATTTTACCAGGTACTCTGGAACCTCTTCTCAAATAGATCTGTGGTACTTCAAATTCAGGACTCTTCCTTGAGCATAGGGTAGTATAACATGGTAAACAAATGCTGTATGGATACATGGAAATCAATTACATGATCCTACCAGAGGATCTGACATGGTGGGTCTCCAGAGGCGTTTGTTTCCAAAGTCTCTGAGGCCAAAGGGTTCTTGCTTTGATTCTTTACTTTGGTTATTTTTATTATTTTTATTGTTGCTATACGTCTTTTCTATTTCAGGGCCTTGAAGCAGACCTTTAATATATATCTATACGTATTCTTATACCTATACGTATACATCTTTGGATGGCATTTGCTGTGGAAGGATGTGGGAATAGTTGATTACTAAGCTTTTTTGATAAAATGTTATGAAGTTTCTGCACAGAATTTTTATTTCATTTCTGGTTACGGACTATTTAAGATAAATATGCAACATAGAGCCATACATCTTTGATTATGTCATATTTAATTAACATTTTGGTTTCTGATTTACTTGGCGTAGAGCCTGTATTAAGATACCTAATTACCAAAATGGAGTGCCTCAGATTCGTGTGTGAAATATTAATGTTCAGAGGTTTTATAGTAAAAACAAAAAACAAAAAACAAAAAACAAGCCTCAAGAAATCTGGCTAACCTTGTATCAAATCTGAACAAAGAGATCGGTCAGTCTCAGAAGTTCTGGCAGCAGATTACCTTAAGTTTCTCATTTCCAGAAACTGATATATACAAATCTTGCATGAAGAACAAAGGCATTAAAACACAGGCTAAAATATTAAAACAATGAAATATATGACAAAGTTGTTTAAGCAATTAAAGCTAAAGTTTTTAATTTTCAAAACAGGAAAACCCTGTTTTCGTATCACTCATATTTACAACAGGGAGATGAATACTAGAAAACCAAGTTAATTGTAAAAAATATTGTACAATGTTCCAAAGATTATCCTCAGCTTCTTCAAAGATGGTTCCTGAAATTCTCTCATCTTGAAGAAGATATTTTTTCATTTTTGAATCTTTTGGAGTAATGATGAAATCAGAACTAGAACCTTGTATACTTTTATTCTGCAGCACATTAATTACAGCTTTATTCTGCTCATTGTTGTGCTATTTCATTCATTTGATTTTGTACATTTTAGAAACATTTATTGCAGAATGTGTTGCTCTATAATTTATAATTAATTAAATGAGCTGCCTATGGCTAATGCTATAAAAATTGAGCATCTGACTCTTGAGCAAAACCTAGAAATACAGGAAAATATTCAAAATATCTGATTAAAGATAGCTTCACATGCCAGTTTCTTTTTCTGTGATTGCTATCTGCTGTGAAATTAACCAGAACAAAATTTGATTTTAAATTCTTGCTTTCTTTTTACAAATGATTTTTTATTTCTTGTACTTTAAATTCCTAAACAAAAAGAAAAATTTAGATTTTAGCATCTTTACCTTAAAAATCTCAATTTATTTTATGAACACCAGCTATAGTATACTATATTAAAGATTTACTGAAGAAGAAAACCTTCTAAGAGGATTATCTTTAGTATTAGAGGCAATGTGAAAGTGAAAAGAAAATCATTGAGTACCACTGAACTTTAGTATAATTTTAAGCTCTTGAATGTCAGTTTCCTCTTCTGTTAAAATGGGGATTTTATGCTTCATGTATAAGAATTTCTCAGGATGTCTACAACAACACAAATAAACCACCTGGCATGTGAAACACAGATGGTGCTTACTAAATGATAGTTTTCATTCTCATCTTTTTTTAAGCTTCTCATGTTCTTTACTCTTGTTTACTCTGTTGCTGCTACATCTGAGAAGTTTCCAGAAAAAGCATATAGTAATCTGAAACTTATAGAATTTAAGATCCATACCCTTATTTATCTACATGAAAAAGATACATTCTGATATCACAATTTAGAACTCTATCGAACAGCATAAACAGAATTCTAATTGGAGAGCAGTCTTGTTTGGAGATTTTGAAAAGTGTTTTTAACTTAGATGCAAGATATTCTAATTGGTGAGTTTCATTATAGTTTTGTGAGATTTTAGACTTTAAATGGCACTTTGTTTTATGCTCTGTGGGAGGTTATAATTCACTCAAAATGTAAAACTAGGGTAACAAAATTGACTGCTTACACAATTTAAATACATACCCAAATAGTGATGAAATTTACTGAAAAATAATAGATGGCTATATTTTTTTCTTCTGATTTTTTTTTCTACAAAGGACTCTGGACTTTTACCAGTGTGGTTGGAAAGACTTGTAACATTGGTGGAATATTTTCCAGGTTTAATGAGAAATTGCTGTAAAGTATACTGTATCTGTAGTCAGCCGAGCACCGTAGTTCACCTATACTTATCAACTGTCCTTCTAAAAAAAATGAGGTTTTAAATATGGAATTTTAATCTGATTCTTAGAAATCACATTAATACAATGAATATCTAGCCTTAGAAAATATTTTCAAATTGAACTACTAAGGAGTATTTTTAATGGAATGTTTTGATATGGTTTCCTTGATTTTTTAAAAAAAAAATCCTGATTTGGTTTTAGATCACTACCTTAGGAATGCTATCTTTTCTGGTTTTGGTGATTTCTTCATTTCACTTGCTGAGAAATTTTTTAGGAATACTAGGTGAGTTTGAAAATATCTGGATATACAGAAAGAACACTGAGGACATTGAAGTCATGTTAGCTATTTGTCTCTTTTTCTTTGATCATTGGTATAATAGATGCAGTTTGCTAATACAAATTTCTTCGATCATTGGTATAATAGATGCAATTTGTTTATTTTCCAAAATGCAATTTGAGCAAAACTATTTATTGCATACAAAAATTTTCAAGGAAGAAAGTTTAGTATGGCCTGAATTTGTGTCTTTACACTTGAGAATGGGGGAAAAAAATTCCAGCTTGATCTTAAAGGCGCAAACTGTAAAATTCAGACATATAAGAATGACAGGGCGGATGGCTCAGGGTCCCTTCCAAGCCCAGGGCAGTAGCATAGAACTCCGTAATTCCCTTAACTCATCCTCCTCACTGGAAGTGTCTGGAGGCTGTTGGTGATCTGCCGGTGGTCTGTGGTGCTCTAGGCAAGAGTCTTGATAATTCCAGCCCAGGTTGATGAATTTTTCTCTTCTTTGCACTCACTGTGTTTATCACCATTTTTTTTTTACTGATGAGTCATGGGGCATACTGCTGGCCTGTTCCTCTTTGGGTGCTGAGGAAACTCTGTCTTGTTTTACTCCACAGGCGAAACTCACTTTAGTTGCCTCATGTCAGTCATCTTCCTAAAAGGCTTCCTCATGTATATTCTTTATTAGAGTATAGGTAAATAGTCTAAACTACTTGTATAAATGAAAAGTTGTCATATGGGATCAAGAATTTATATAACTAGCTACATACTGTTTGCAAGAGATACAGCTAAAACATAGGGACCCGCAAATGTAGAGAGTAAATAGTAGACAGCACGTACCATTCATGATAAAAACTTTAAACAAATAAGAAGTAAATGGGAGTTCCCTCAATTGTATCTCTTAAAACAGAAAACAGACCAAATATCCATCCTTGCTGCTTAACTACAGTATTGTACTAAATGTTCCAGCAAACGAATTAAGATAGGAATAAGTATATAAACAAAAGAAAAAAGCCTAGCATTATAGTTTATGTGGAAAACTCAAATGAATTTACAAGTTTATGGATTAATATTTTGAAAGATGGCTAAGACATTTTAAAAAATCAATTGCACTTTAAAAATAAGTAACAACTTTAAAATTGAATTTAAAAAAGAAATTTACAAAACCATCAACAAATGTAATGTACCTACAAGTAAATATAACAGGAGATGTGCAAAATTTTTGTAGATATACACACAAATATACATATGAAGAAAAAGAGAGACAGAGGCAGAGAGATTATGTATAGATATATAAATTCTTCATAAATTGATTTATAGATTTAATATCATTTCAATCAACTATTGCCTTTTTGTGGTACCTTTTAAGTTAATTTTAAAATTTATGTGGAAGAGCTGACAGGTAAAAAAACACTTTATAAAAAGAAGATAAAAGTAGAGTGATTTCCTTCCCAGATGTCAAGTATAATTATGCTTTTAAAAGTATGATGTTGACTTGAAGGTAGACATATAACTAACGGAAAGTTGATGTAAAGCAGAGTTGGCATACAGATCAATGGTAAAATTGGGTTTTCAATGAATAGTGCTAAGACAATGAATTAACCATGTTGAAAATAAATATAATTGAACCTCTACCACACACAATACATAAAAAGTATTTTTCAGACAGACTAGACACACAAAGAGGCAAAAGTGGAATTTTTTTTAAGGGAACAGTAATAGAGAGACTATCTTGAGGTAGGAAAAGATAAAAATAAGATACAAAAAGTATAAATAATATAGGAAAAAGATTAATGAGTAATATTACATTAAGAGAAAAGTCATCCATTCATTTGTGAACACTATGGGAGGATGAAATGGAGAAGACAAATTTTGTAATATTTATAAGTGACAAAAGATGTGAAGAATTTTTATAAACCAACAAAAAAGCTAAGCAGCTCAATAAAAAAATGGGCAAAAGACTTGACTAAGCTCTTTAGGAAAGAAAACAACCACACAAATGGTTAAAAACAGAAAAGATGCTCAAACTTAGCAATTAAGAAAATGCAGTTAAAGCCACAAAGAAATATTCCTCACCAGCTAGATTGGCAAAAATAAAATAACACTGTACTGTATACTAGGAATTTGCTGAAAGACTAGATCTCACCCATGACACACAGAAAAGGTAACTATGTGAGGTAATATGTTAATGATCTTGCTTGTGGTAATCATTTTCAGAAATATGCATATATCAAAACATCACATTGTGCACTTTAAATGTATGCGATTTCTATTTGTCAATCATACTAAATAAAGCTGAATATAAAACAAAAAAGAAGAAAAAGGAAATAAAATTAAATAATTAAAGAGTTCATTATTATCAAGACTTGTGAAAATATAAAGCAGTAGGCACTTAACCATGAATGATGAGAGTGAAAAGTGGTACGATGACTGGGGATTAATTCAGTATTATCTTTTTTGTTTTTGTTTTTGAGTCAGAGTCTCACTCTGTCGCCCAGACTGGAGTGCAGTGGCCGCTCCTGGCCACTGCAGCCTCCACCCATTGGGCTCCGGCGATCCTTCCGCCTCAGCCTTCCAAGTAGCCGGAATTACAGGCATGCGCTACCATGCCTGGCTGATTTTTTGATTTATTGTAGAGATGAGGTCTCGCTTGCCCAGGCAGGTCTCAAACCCGTGGGCTCAAACAATCCACTCACCTCAGCCTCCCAATGCGCGGGATTACAGGCTGAGCCACCGAGCCCGGCTTTATCTCTTTTTTAAAAGTCTTCTTCTAATGTCAAGATGTTCAACTTTAGGGAAAACAGCTTTTTAAAAAATAAAGTATGGTAATATAAACATTTCTGATAATAAATTGCTGCTGAATAGAGCTTTGAACAGGCAGAAAATGTAGACTTGCCTTGTAAAGAAAATGCTAACACTGTAAGTGTATCACTTTTGTAAATACAAGGTTCTACATTGGGAAACAGATGCCTTTTTATTGGACTACTTTCCTTGATACACAGACACACAAGCTCAAGTTGCAGTTGGTTAACTCTGAGCTCAAGCTTCCTTTTATAGTCTTCATCTAGGTTCATGGCAGATAGTACAGTTAATCTTTCATAACTTAGTACGGTATCAAGATATGCTTGATTATTTGTTATTCAGTATCAGGGAAATCTTAAGAAAGATATGGTCAAATATTATTCTGGGTGTTTCTGTGTGGTTATTTGTAGATGAGATTAACATTTAAATTGGTGAACTTAGAGCAAAGCATTTTACCCTTCATAATGTCCTGGGCCTTATCAAATCAGTCAAAGGCTTGAATAGAATACAAAGGCCCGCCTTCCCCAAGCAAGAGACAATTCTCCAACAGGTTGCCTTTAAACTTCATCTGCAATGTCAGCTCATCCTGTTTCTATAGCACACCGCCTTTGGACTCAAACTAGAACATTGTTTGTCCTGGGTCGCCAGCCTGACAGCATTTTTACTAGAACTACATTGTTGACTCTTCTGAGTCACTGGTCTGCCAGGTCATCCTGCAGATTTTGGACTTGCCAGCCTCCATAATCACATGAACCAATTCCTTATAATGAACCTTTTCTACATATGAACACATTCTATTGGCCTGTTTCTCTAGAGAACACTGATTAATATACCAGTCTTAATAGTTATCAGGGAAATACAAATAACATTTCAATTTTATAACTACTAGGTCCACAAAAATGTCAACATCTGGTAAGGAAGAACAATGGGAACTCATAGAATGCTGGTGAGAATGTAAATTGGTAAAGTTACTTTTGAGAACAGTTTAGTATTGTCTTGGAAAAATGGAAATTTACATGATTTTGGACCCAAATTTCATTTTTCTGACCTATACACACACAAAAAAACCGCTTGTGCACATGTCCTTCCAGATACATATATAATAATGTTAATAGCAAGATTATTTAAAACATCTAAAAACTAAAAACTGGAAACATGACAAATATTTCTCAACATTATAATGTGTAAATAATCTGTAGTTTATTTAGACAGTGGAATACTATACAATGAGAATGAATTAATCATGGCTACTTGTACTGATATAGTTATGTTTTAAAAATACAAAGACTGAAAAAAGTTAAGGTGGAGATTCAGTTTATATGAAGTTCAAAAATATGAAAAACTTGTCAATATATTGTTTAGAGAGAATGGCAAACTGTAGAGGAAGTCATGACACACAATAAGCACAAAATTCAATAAATGGGAAGAAAGAGATATGGGAAAAACAGGTCAGTTACAAAGAATTGGCATTATTTTTTCCTTAAATCTGGTAGTGTGTACAGCTTATGTAAGAGTCTATATATATATTCTTTTAGATGTATTTTATTATTAACAACTTCAGATGACATTATTTTCATAATAAGTCTTGGGAATTGGTAACTTTGTTTTGGCAATGTAGATAATTCACAAAAGGACATGGGTTTCTCACTATTTCTATCAGACCTTTGCACTATATAACCTAAATAAATTCTCCTGATCCTCCAACTAGTCAATCTCTTTTTTTTTTAACATATTTTTTATTTTAAAATTGTGGAGTACAGTTAAGGGTTAGGTATACAAATATACATTGTGCAGGTACCCTTGTTGATGAGGTGTGCCCCCCCGTTCCCAGACAGATATTGACTACTGTTATATGTTTTTA
>CAUYQG010024240.1:0-12646 GCA_963574415.1 Tarsius wallacei | reverse complement strand
CAATTCACCTAAGGGAACTGAAAAGGCAAGATCACCAAAATCCTAACTTCATCAGAAGGATGCAGATCACCAAAGTAAAATAAAAGCCAAAATACAGAACATAGAAGACAAAAATATCATTTAAAAAAATCAACAAAACAAAAAGCTGGTCTTTGAAAGGTTGAACAAGACTGATGAACCCCCTAGCCAGACAGACCAAGAAAAAACCCAAATAAACACAGTCAGAAACCCAAAAGATCAAGTCACAACTGACCCCAAAGAAATATAAACATTATTGGAGATTACCATGCACACCTGTATAGAAACAAACTCGAAAACCTGAATGAAATGGAGGACTCTCTGACATCACACAACCTTCCAAGGATGAAACAAGAAGAAATTGACCAATAAAAACCCAGGAAATTGACTCCATCATAAGAAAACTACCTTCAAAAAAAAGGCTCTAGACCAGATGACCTTCCAGTGAAATTCTACAAAACATACAAGGAGGAGCTGATATCAATCCTATTGAAAGTATTCCAGGCAATTGAGAAAGATGGAACCCTCCTCAAATCATTTTATGAAGCTAACATCACACTGATGCACAAACTGGGTAATGATCCATAAAAGAAAGAGAACTACAGGCCAATATGCCTGATGAACATAGAAAAAAATTCTCAACAAGATTCTAGCATATCAGATCCAACAGCACATCTCAAAAATCATTCACCTTGACCAAGTAGGATTCACTCCTGGAATGCAGAGCTAGTTCAACATCCATAAGTCCATAAATGTAATTCAGTACATCAACAGGTGTAAAAACAAGAACCATATGATTATATCATTAGATGCAGAAAAAGCTTTCAAATAAATCCAGCATCTCTTCTTGATTAAAAAAACAAACTAGAACACCTAGGCATAGAGGGAACATACCTCAAAACAGTAAGAGCCATCTACAATAAACCCACAGCCAACATATTGCTAAATGGACAGAAATTGGAAACATTTCCCTTGAAAACTGGAATGAAACAAGGCTGCCCAATCTCACCCCTCCTGTTCAACATGGTGTTGGAAATTCTAGCTAGAGCAATCAAACAAGAAAAGAAAATCAAGGGTATCCAAATAGGAAAATAAGAAATTAAGTTATCCCTCTTTGCTGATGATATGCTCCTATACCTGGAAAACTCACAAGAATCTGTCAAAAACCTACTTGCACTGATAAAGGTCTTTGACAAAGTCTCAGGGTACAAAATAAATGTGCAAAAGTCAGTCACATTTTTATACACCAACAACAAACAAGCAGAGAACCAAATAAAAAGCTTAATCCCACTCACAATAGTCACAGAAAAATGAAATACCTTGGCATCTTCCTAACAGAGAAGTGAAAGACTTTTACAATGAAAACTACACAGTACTGTTCAAAGAAATCCAAAAAGACACAAACAAATGGAAAAATATTCCATAATCTTGGATTGGAAGAATGAACATTGTTAAGATATTCATCCTACCCAAGGCAGTCTACAGATTCAATGCAATACCCATTAAATCACCACCATCATTCTTCTCAGACCTGAAAATGATAATACAGAAATTCATATGGAAACATAAACAACCATGAGGAGCATAAACAATCCTCAGCAAAAGAAACAAAGCAGGAGGTATCACACTTCCAGACTTTAAACTTTATTATAAGGCTACAATAATTAAAACAGTCTGGTATTAGTACAAGAGCAGGCCTATAGACCAACAGAAAGGGATAGAGATTCTGGAAGCAAAACCTCAATTTCTCAACCAACTCATCTTTGACAAAGGCCTCTACCAACAACAATTGGAGAGAGGAAAACCTATTCAGTAAATGGTGCTGGGAAAACTGGCTGGCCACATGCAGAAGATAAATACAAGACCCACACCTATCACCATACACAAAAGTCAACTCTAAATGGATCAAAGGCCTAAATGTAAAACCTCAAACTATAAGAATCTCAGAAAACACAAGAGACACCCTAACAGAAATTGGAATAGGCAACCAATTCTTGATCAAAAGCCCAATCCATAAGAGATAATATAGACAATTGGGACCTCATCAAACTGAAAAGCTTCTGTAAAGCAAAAGAAATCATTAAGAGAGTGGGGAGACAGCCCATAGAATGGGAAAAAATATTTGCCAACTGTATATCTAACAAAGTCCTAACATCCAGGATCTACAAGAAATTCAGATGTGCAAAAGGAAAAAAGCAAACAGCCCTGTTAAAAAGTGGGCAAAAGATTTGAAAAGACAATTCTTAAGACATATGAAAAAATGCTCAGCCTCACTAATCATCAAAGAAATGCAAATCAAAACCACACTTAGATACCACCTAACTCCCAACAGGATGGCCATCATTAATAACTTAAAAACCAACAGAAACTGCATAGGATAAGGAGAAAAGGAAACACTTCTACACTGTTGGTGGGAATGCAAGCTCGTGCAAACACCATGGAAAATAGTGTGGCAAGTTCTAAAAGATCTAAAAATCAACCTTGTATGACCCAGCAATCCCCCTTCTGGGAATATACCTGGAGAAACTAATATCATTCTACAAAATGATATCTGTGCACTCATATTTATTGCAGCATTATTCAAGATAACAAAAACATGGAACGAAATGTGCTGCCATTGAAAGTGGACTGGACAAAAAAAATGTGGCACATAAACACAATGGAATATTACACAGCCATAAAGAAGGGCAAAATTTTGGACTTTACAGTAACTTGGATGGATTTAGAGTTCATCATACTCAGCGATGTATCACAGAAACAAAGAACTGAGTACCACATGTTCTCACTCATAAGTGAACCCTGAACATTTATCATCATGATAAATGAAAGGAGTTGGCAGTAGGGGGTTGCTGCCAGAGGAGGAGGAGGAGAGGCACATAACATTAATAAGGGTACCTGATCCCAAACCAGTAAGAACCAATGGCAGGCCCAAACTTCATCTGTATGACAACCACTTGTGTACCTGACACTGAATTTACCCCACATCTTTAAATTAAAAAAGAAAAACAATAATAAAAATTCCAGCTTTAGGATTTATAAGAAAAAAAGAAGTGTCCAATCACTTATACTGGAACCTCCATCAGACTAACAGCACATTTCTCAGCAGAACCTTATAGGCCAGGAGAGAATGGGATGATATATTCAAAGTGCTGAGTAGAAAAAAAAATATGTCAGCCAAAGATGCTATATCCAACAAAATTATCTTTCCAGAACAAACAAAGACTGAGGAATTCATTACCACTTGAGCAAATCCATAAGAAATGCACAAATAAGAGAGGAGAAAGGACACAAATATTACCACCTCAGAAAGCCACCAAATGGTAACAATAATAGAGAATAAAAGGAACAAAGAATATACAAAACAACAAGAAATTAATTAATAAAATAAAAAGAGTTAGCCCTCACATATCAATAATGACCTTGAATGTAAATGAATTAAACTTTCCACTTATAAGACATAGACTAGCTGAATGGATTAACAAAATTACCCAACTATATACAAGAACTCATCTCATCTGTAAATACACATATACACTGAAAATAAATGGTTGGTTAAACAGAAACCCAAAATGAACAGGAGTATCATATAAAACAGACTTCAAATAAAATACAGTAAAAAGAGACCAAAAATTCATTATATAATGATAAATGGATTAATTAAGCAAGAGGTTATAGCAATTTTAAGCATATATGCACCCAATACCAGGGTACCCAGACATATAAAGCAAATATAATTAGATCTAAAGGAAAAGACATACTCCAATACAATAATAGTTGGAGATATCAACACCCCACTCTCAGCATTGAACAGATCATCTAGATAGAAAATTAACAAAGAAACCTTGAGTTTAAACTGCACTTTAGACCAAATGTACCTAATAGACATTAATAGAACATTTTATCCAACATCTTCAGCATACACATTTTTCTCCTCATTGCATGGAACATTCACCAGGATAGGCCATACGTTGGGCTACCAAATAAGCCTCCATACATTTTAAAAATCAAAATCATATTAAGTATCTTTTCAGACCACAATGAATTAAAACTAGAAATCAGTAACAAGTGGAACTTTAAAAACTATACAAATACATGTAAATTAGCATGTTCCTAAATGATCATTGGGTCAAGGAAGGAATGAAATGAAAAAAAAATTCTTAATGGAAACTCAACATATTAAAACCCAGGCAATTAGGCAAGATAAAAAAATAAAAGGCATCCAAGCTGGAAATTGAGAGGCAGCTGTTGAGTTGGCAGTAGAACCTTTGCCTTCACTTGGCTGTTAGGCCCTGATCAAACGTTCTGATTATGTCTCCAGTTTTTCTTTTTTTAAATTATTATAAAGATGTGGGGTACAATTCAGGGTTAGGTATACAAATGTTGATTGTGCAGGTACCCTTGTTAATGAGGTATGCCCCTTTCTCCCCTCACAGTTTCCCTCAACTGCCAATCCCACACCCCCTACCCTGACAGTTTCCCACTACTGCCAATCCCTTTCTTATAGTATTATAATGGTTCAAGTTCCGCTTATGAGTGAGAACATATGGCACTCTGTTCTTTGATTCTGTGATAGATCACTGAGTATGGTCGACTCCAAATCCATCCAAGTTACTGCGAAGTCCATATACTTGTCCTTCTTTATTGCTGCATAATATTCCATTGTGTATATGTATCACATTTTTTTTATCCAGTCCAGCTTCAATGGGCAACATGGTTGGTTCCAAGTTTTTGCTATTGTGAATAGAGCTGCAACAAACATATGTGTGCTGGTATCTTTTTTGTAGAATGATTTGAGTTCCTCTGGGTATATTCCCAATAGGAATTGATCATATAGAAGGTGAATTTTTAGTTCTTTCAGAAATTGCCACTCTGTATCCCAAAGACGTTGCACTAGTTTGCATTCCCACCAGCAGTGTAGAAACGTTCCCTTTTCTCCACATCCTTGCTAGCATCTGTTGTTGCTTGTTTTATTAATGATGGCTATTCTTACTAGGGTTAGGTAGTATCTCAACGTGGTTTTGATTTTCATTTCACTGATGATGAGTGAGGCTGAGCACTTTTTCATGTGTCTTTTGCTGCCCATATATCTGCTTCTGAGAAGTGTCTATTCATGTCTTTTACCCACTTTTTAAAGGGGCTGTTTGTTTTTTTCCTTTTGGCACATTTGAGATCCTTGTAGATCCTGGATGTTAGGCCTTTGTCAGATATACAGTTGGTAAATACTTTTTCCCATTCTGTGCGCTGTCTCTCTGATTTCTTGTTGGTTTCTTTTGCTTTGCAGAAGCTCATTAGTTTGATGAAGTCCCACTTGTCTGTCATATTTTTTAAGATATTGGTCTTTAGGGTTCTGAATAGGAATTGGTTCCCAGTTCCAATTTCCATAAGGGGTTTCCTGCATTTTCTAAGACTCTTATAGTCTGAGGTTTTATGTTTAGGTCTTTGATCAATTTAGAGTTAATTTTTGTGTATGGTGATAGGTAGGAGTCCTGTTTCAATCTTCTGCATGTGGTCAGCCAGTTTTCCCAGCACCATTTACTGAATAGGTTCTCCTCTCCCCAGTGGTTGTTGTTGGAGGCTTTGTCGAAGATGAGTTGGTTGAGAAATTGAGGCTTTGCTTCCAGAATCTCTGCCCTGCTCCATTGGTCTATATGCCTGTTCTTGTTCCAATACCAGCCTGTTTTGATTACTGTAGCCTTATAGTAAAGTTTGAAGTTTGGAAGTGTGATACCTCCTGCTTTAATTTCTTTTGCTAAGAATTGTTTTGGCTATTTGTGGTCATTTATGTTTCCAAAGGTATTTCTGAATTGTCATTTCCAGGTCTGAGAGTGCCTCCAGTTTTTCATAGTTCCCTCTGATAGAGCCTACTCTATGGCTATCTTGTCCACAGGGTGGGTAAAAACAGCTTTGTCAAGGATGAGCTAGTTGGGAATGAATTATAAACCTGCTCACACTTCATGGAATATCTCACACATATCCTGAATCCTTCCTTCCTTTTTTTGACCTTAATTCTTTGTGACTCAGAGTGCTGTGTCAGTACCTTAAGGAAAATGTCAGTTGCGCCCCCATCCCCTTTTCTTCTAAGGTGGATTGGAAGGACTCTTCCCAGGACTCCTCAAATAACTTCTTTATGTTTTTGTCCTTCCACTTAGAACACTCTACAGTATTTATATGTTTGTGTATCTGCTTGTCCAGCCTGTGGAGAATGGTAGGGGTCGTTCTTATTCATGTTCGTCTACACTATATTTAGTACACAGGTGGTGCTTATGACATTAATTGAATGGAATAAAACTGAAACTGAGCTGGAGACTCCTGCTCTCTGTTTGCTACACTCTAGCCTGCTGATTTCCTTTTTTCTGTTTGTTTTGTTTTGCTGTATTAAGTACATAAGCAATTCTTGAAAGCATTCTCTTTGTAAAAATTCAAGCAAAAATATAGAGAGTAGAAGGCATAAGTCTACATGTATTCTTCCCCTAATCCCACTCCCTGTCAGAGGCTGCTGCTATTACCAGTTGAGTTTGTTTTCACTCAGAAATTCTCTATGCATTTATAATTATACATAAAGAAATATGCTATTTGTTTTGTGATTCTGCATTTTGCTTTTATCACATAATAATGTTTTAGACATTCCATGGCAGTGAATAAAACCTATTGATTCCTTTTTAACTGCTATGTAGCAGTTCATAGAGACTAGGTACAGGACTGGGATTGGTTCAAATTAAAAAAAAACATATGAAAGGATATCAGCCAGTTCACAGAACTTGTGGTAGGGCTGAAGGACTAGAGCCTGAAACCACCATGCAGCCAGAAAAAAATGGCCAACCGTCCTCTGTGTGTACGTGTTTGGGAGGGGGAGTTGGGCTTTCAATACTGATGACCCTGCTGTCACCACTTCCCAGTCTCAGTGGTGCCGAACTCCCGGAGCCTCTCCAAGATCATGTTGAAGAATACAAATGTCTCTTTTGCACACTCGCTAGACGATTGCCTTCCTCCGAGCAACTCTCCTCTCCAGCTTTATTGTTGCCATCAAGGTCACCTTCTACCCTCAAGGGACCAAAGCAAGAGGGTGACTTTGAGGGAAGATCAAATCTTGGGTTGCCAAAATGAGCTATGGTACAGTAGTGGTATATATATTAGCAATCATCAGTTAACCATTAAATAGAAAATAGACCTCATACACAATGGTAACAAAAATTGTGTCGTAAGTAGGGATAGACCACTCCATTTAATTAGAATCCTGGCTTCTGGTATCCAGGTCCCATGTAGAGGCAGAAAGCGGAAGAGTCAGTGACAGCAGAGTCTGTCCGCCTTTGTTGTTGTACCAAGGAAGGTGAAATGCAATTCCACTTCAGCACTTCTCACAGGCACTAAAATTTATTGACAGAATAGTAATTAAAATGACAGGCATGCTCTTGTATTAATTAAGTACTCACTTTTATGGAGAATATACTGCAATATGGAGCCTATTTTACTGTCTAACTGCTCATGTTGACTATCCCTCTACTAACCTCCATCTTACTTAAAAGCACACGCACACACACACACAAACACTGGCATATGGCTCTTCCAATGTGACAGTCTGAATAAAAGCTCAGTTTTAAGAAGCATGTTTGTTGACTTCCTATTTGCATACTACATTTACAGTGATTGTATTTTCTTAACCCACACTCAAATGCGTACTTTGGGTAAACAAGTCAGAGGAGTTTCTTTTGGTTTCATTGGTCCTCCTCTCCTATGCTTTGAGTGCAGTAATTTGGTGAGGATGATTTGTTTTGAGTGTTTCTTGCTGTGATATACACACCTTTGAGTCACATTCACTTAAAAAGCATCTGCTCCCATCTGGGTGTGGACCTTGGCAAGTACTTGGAATCTGCTAGTCTCTTAGAGGCAAAGAAAATATGAAAAGAGATTGGGAGGGAGGGGACAGAATGAGAGAGTTGAGTGAGTTGATATATGAGACAACATTCTGAAAGGAGAGTGAACTAACATGTCCAGAAATACATTATTTCTTTTCAGACTGAGCTCGTGAAGCCCTGGAAAATGGTTTTTGCTGTTATTGTATCTAGGGGTCTCCTCATGGCCTAGCTCAGCACCTGGTGGAGAGGTAAAACTGAGCCCTGACAGCAGATGATAAGATGATATTTCTCAAAGGTTATTTTTTGTAAGTATTATTATAATCTGAATTTTATAGATTAAAAAAGGATGGTTTATTAAATTCAATTCCAAACATGCACAGAAACACCCTACAAAGTCCTGTAGGCTGTCTAAAAATGCACAATTAGAGAGTGCTTTGTTTGACATGAAGTTTTGTTGCTTAAGATGCAAACACTTTGAGAAGGGAATGGCAGAGTTGTGCCTCCTTCATGCAAAACAGGTTTATCAGATCTTCTGAGAGCCAGGTTGGATAAGAGGGAGGACAGAGACTGCAAGAGACTAATGAGTCCCTAACAGTGGGGAAGAGAGATGGCCTCTGAGGAAATCTTGGGGTTGATAAAGAAATGGATTTTTCTCAGATCTCCCTGATCAAATAGCTCAACCCATTAGTCGAAAACAAAATTGGGGAATGGAAAGGGGGCCAGAAAGTGGGCTGGACAGGGCAGAGAGGCTAGCTATTGAGATGCCTGTGGAATACAGACAAGAAGCAGAAGGCACAACAAGGACAGAGACACAGACAGCTCTTGTACATGCCTACAGACACACTGCGTGTGCACAATTATATATGTACATCTCTGAGGCACAGGTCCAACAGAGCCAATCTATCACTCTGTAGATGGAGGCCTCATTCCCTCTGCTAGTTAGGACATAGGCTCTCATTTCCTGCTCACAGAAAAGTATTTTCCTTTCCTCCTGTTCCTATTACCTTCCCATTACCTGTCTCACAGCCAGCCTGAAAACAGGTTTGAGGTGGTAGGCCAGGTTCCATATAAGAACTTTATTTACTTATGCACTAGGCCACCCACAGGCAACTGATCCAACAGAGAAGCACAGTTAGAGCAAGTTCCCGCATGAATAACAGACAGGAGGAGCAGGCTCACCCTGTTCAACACATTACTGCAAGTCGGTTGGTTGCGAGGAGTTTCTCTTTGGCTCAAGCTTCCCATGAAAAACGTTTCCATTTCCTATTACAGTTACACATTTAATCCAAAGCTTACCCTGTCAGGTCTGAAAGAAGGGAATACTCATCATATACTTGGGGAAAACTGTATCACCGGAGTTAGTTTTTCTTTCTTTCTTTTTTTTTTTTTTTTAAGAATATCTAGAAGTTTCTTGCAAAGAACGTAATTACATTGCTTCTTTTTTGATGTTATTAATTTGTTGAATGTAAACAATGAAGATATGCCACACTATTAAAAGTCTTGTGTGGGTTTTTTTTTTTTCTTTCATTTTTATACAAACAGCCTCTCTGAGAAACCCAGCACATACTTTGGCTAACTTTACTTTCCACTTTAAAATTAGGAAAACAAAGAGACTAGCCATTTGTTTGTTTACTAGTCTTATCACTTGATGTTTAATAGCTCTTCTTTCAAGTTCCCCAATTATTCTGTTAGTAATTCTTCCCCACCTACAGCTGTCCCAGGCCACTTTCAGATCTCATCTGGTCTAGCTGTGTTCTCACTTGTTGACTATATTGAATGTATTTAACTAACCTTTTAACCCTTCCCCAAATATTTTGGGAATATAGATTTTTTCAGGGGCCTTTGGTTTGTTTCTCCTTAAGTTCTCATTCCATAGAAAACCTGGGGTTCTGCTTTCCTCTCTCACTACCTCTTTATTTTATTTAAACCATTAAAAATTTTTTCTTTTCCTTTATTTCTTTTGGAGGCAGAAATTTTCTCTGTTGCTCAGGTTGGAGTGCAGTGGCATAATCAGAGCTCACTGGAATTTGGAACTCCTAAGCTCAAATGATCCTTCCACCTCGGTCTCCTAGGAATGCAATAGTAGATAGTACTACAAGTACATGCCACCATGGCCAGCTGCTGCTCCTGCTGCTGCTGCTTCCCTCTTCCATCTCCTCTTCCTCCTCCTCTTCCTTCTTCTTTTAGAGATGGGATCTCACTATGTTACTCAATCTGGTCTCCTTCTTTTTTCAAAGCCCCACTCACCATCCTCAAGAGTCTAGAGCTCAGTGTAGATGAGAAAATTATTTAATTTTGATAGTCCTGCTTGTTTTGTCAGTTGAATAATTTCACAATGTTCAAAAGTAGTTCTGTCCAATATTTAGAAGCCATTCTATCACTCTACCAGAAGCAGCAGCCTGAATAATTTGATCGGTAGTAGCTATTGCTGAGTGTGAGCACACATGGCTTCTCTGGAAGGTAGTTCAGGAGCCCTAAAAAAGAAATGATGGGAGGGGTATGGAAAAGGAGTGACAGAGAAGGAGTTGAAGCCCCAGGCTATCCATGGAATGAGTACTTAGGATGAGAGAGCTCAAGGCTCCTATAAGAGTTCATATTTCGGAAAGATTTGTAGGAGCATTTTACAAGCTAAATATCAAGCTAAATTAGCTGCTGAGACAATAGGTGGACAAAATGGGACAGATAAAAATGACCTGGGAGAGTTCTTAGTGGGAGAAGATAAGTAATAAAATATTTGTTTATCTTGAAAGGAGAAGAGATGTTAAAACTTAAATAAGAGCAGTAAACAAACTAAGATAGTTCTTCCTATGGTTCAAATTTTAAAGTGAATAATGAAGTTAGCCAAAGTATGTGGGGGCTTCTCAGAGAGGCTCTTTGTACAGAAAAGGGAAATAATGCCAAAACGAGATTTCAAAAAATGTGGTATACTGTAATTGTCTACGTTTAACAAATGCAAACTGAAATAGAATGCCTTAAAAAAGAAGATTAAAAAGGAAACACAGTCTCACAACATTATACTCAAAATGTCAGGATAAAATTGAAATCAGTCACCATACAAATAACCAGGAAAATCTCAGTTTGAATTAGAAAAGAATCAACAAATGCCAGCATAGAGATGACAATGAGGCTGCAATTGTATGACAGGATTTTAGATCAGCCATCATAAAAATGCTTCAACAAGCAATTGTGAACATATCTGAAACAAATAAAAATAAGAAAGTCTCAGAAAAATAGAATATATAAAGAAGACTAAAATGAAAACTTTAGAACTGAACAATAACAATGGAAAAAAAAACCCTCCTCACTAGATGGACTCAAATAGCAGAATGAATAAAACATGAAAAAAAAATTAGAATACTTGAAGCTAAAAAGATAGAAATCACCCATTCTGAACAAATAAAAGAAAATTGAATTTAAAAAATGAACAGAGCCTTAGGGACCCAGGATACAAGAATGGCAGATTTAACATTCATATAACAGGATTTCTAGAAGGAGAGGAGAAAAGGTGTGTGTGTGTGTATGAGGGGGAGGTATTCAAGTAAATAATGGCTAAAAACTTCTCAAATTTGGTGAAAGACATAAAAACTATAGATTGAATAAGGTAAGTGAACTTCAAATGGAATAAATCCAAAAAAATCCTGTCCCTAGACACCTCACACTTCAGACAAAAAATTATTTTGAAAGTAGTTGGAGAGAAATGAAGCACTACTTTTGGAGGAGCAATGATTCAAATGATGCAAATTACTCATCAGAAACCATAAAGGGCAGAGGAAGAGATAGAACATTGCTCAAGCACTAAAAGAAAAGAACTGTCAACCCAGAAGCTTATATCAAGTGAAAACCTTCAGGAAAATGAAGGGGAAATCAAGACATTCCCAGATGTAGGAAAAATAAGAGATCATTGTTGCCAGTAGATCTACTTTAAATTTTTAAAAAGTTTTTTTTCAAACACAAAGAAAATAAAAGAAATAAAATGGGAACATCAAGAATTGAAAAGCAACAATGTAACATGCAAAAATATGTATAAGTATAATAGCCTATCCTTCTCTTCTTGAGTTTCTAAGTTGTGTTAGATGGTTGAAGCAACATTTTAACATCATTCGATACAGTTCTTGGTGTATGTAAAGGAAATATTTAAGATAAGTATATTAAAAAGCAGGGAGAGTAAAGGGACCTAAAAGGAGGTAATGTATCCACACTTTACTCAAACTGGCAACATATTGACACCAGAAGGCTGTGTTTGGCACAGACCTTGACTCTACAAAAAACTCAAAAAATTAGCCATGCATGGTGGTACATGCCTGTAGTCCTAGCTACCAAGGAGGCTGAGGAGGAAGGATTGCCCAAGCCCAGGAGGTCGAGGCTACAGTGAGCCATGATTGTACCACTGCACTCTAGCCTGGGTGACAGAATGAGACCCTGACTCAAAAAAAATATAAATAAAAATAAAGAAAGAAAGGAAAAGAAAAGAAAAAGAAAAACAAGTGAATTAAACACTTTAAAAATTAGATAAACAATAAAAAATTACGATTAATAAAATACAGTATGCATTTTACTGGAGACTTTCACCATTCTATTTTATTACAGCCAGCTTGATCCTTTTATGTATCAGTCTAAACTTTGTAGGAATTTTCTTTTCTTTTTTTTTTTTTTTTTATTGTGATATTGAGGGGTACATTTAAGGGTTAGGTACACAAATATGTCTCATTCAGGCACCCTTGTTTGTAAGAAGTGTCCCCCCATCCCCAGACAGGTATTTACTGCCATTAATTGCT
>CAUYQG010024239.1:0-15704 GCA_963574415.1 Tarsius wallacei | reverse complement strand
TAGACTCTAGTTCCATCCAGGTTGCTGCGAAATTCATGATTTCGTTCTTTCTTATGGCTGCGTAGTATTCCATTGTGTATATGTACCACATTTTTTTAATCCAGTCCTCTTTTGATGGACAGCAAGGTTGCTTCCAGGTTCACTTCTTAAATGTAATAGGAGAACACAAAGCCTCCAAGGAAGACCTACTCTGACCCTGATAAGTATAGTTTTATTTGCTAAAGCAATGAAAAAATAGTATTCTGATATTTTCATATCTATAAATATTCTCTGCTTATGCTTTAATAATACACCTGAAAAATATCTTCCTGGATCTATGTGGAACATACCTTGTGTGAAGTAGACAGTGCCTAAATATTTATGCTTTGGTGTATTTAGGAATATAATGTTAGATGTGGTAAGAATAAGGTACAGGTGGCAGTGGAGAAGCTATTCTGGACAAAATTTTGATAGTATTGCTAAGAGATTTGTTAAAGTCAGTTTATAAAATTCCATCTAACTCTATGAAAATATGTATGTGGAAAATAAAAGGAGCTAGCAAATTAGATAAAGATAGATAAACAGATGGTAGAATATCCTAAAGTTGTATTAGCATTTCTATATGGTGTTGATAATTATAAAGCACATTGTTTTAAGAAAATCAATTTGAGGATAAATCTTAGATAGCTTTCACTGGCCTAAATGAATGAGACTGACATTTGATTTATGCTGCTAAGACTTTAAATCAAGGCTTATTTTTTGTATCATAATGTCTTTGGATGGTGTTCTGTAAACAATTGAGGAAGAACTTTTTAGTAATAATATTACACAAATGACTTTTAAAGATAATCCAAAGCCTCCAGGCTTATCAAGTAAGTAAAGGAGCAAACTAATAATAATTGTGTTTCCATCACCATTGCCCTCCACCTACGACTCAGGAGCGTCTTATGAAAATAGACTATGCTTAAAATAGCTTCAGAACACTTTATGACAACTAGTGAAGGAAACATAATGATCAAGCCAAATAATGCTAAGAACAGTATCTCTGGGCTGGAATGTGGATTCTTATTAGCTGTTCTTGGCAAGCCATGTGGCCAAGACTTTATGGTACACACTGGGGAGGAATGCAAAATGTCCAAATATGTCCCCATAGTAATCTATGCCCACAATGCGTCTATTTTTATAGTGAGAAATCTCTCCAACTCAGCTCTATATTCAAAGAGACACGAAGATTTCCAGCTTAGGAGGATAAAAGAGTGAATACAGTAGCTAAAGCCAGAAGGAATTGTGCCTTCACTGAATGCAGAACAAACCAATTGATAAGTAAATAAGTGTGAGCAAGCTAAATGTTAACCTTGTCACCAAAAATTCTAAAACAGTCAGTCATCAGCTTTGTCTAAAATGTTAAACTGCAAAACACTATTTCTAAAGATATTATATCTTAACTTGGCAAGGTGAAGCATCATAAGAATAGATACTTGGTGTCAGAAAGCCAGGATTCCACATAAAGTAATGGACTATCTCCAAGGCAAGTAAACAAAGGGAGTGAACCAGGAGGTGATATGTTGTGTCTATGTCTTAGAGCCTATTCAGTTGTACTCTGGCAGAGTTTGTGGCTCCCTGATTTCAAAGTCCAAGGGCAATGTTCTGTCCTTGAGTGGCATTTCAGTGCTCAGTGGGCAGGCAATCTGCATTCCTCTCTAACAATCAGTTGGAAGAATCAGACAATCTATTTGGGCCAAAGTCTGGAATCTGGAATGACTGATACTTCTTTGGTTGGAGACTACAGAAAGCACATTTTTGATGAGGAATAGGGCTTGGAAAGTTTCTTATTTTAAACAACTGAAGAATGAAAATCAGAAGGGAAAAGTCTGTTGAGACTTCTATATCCCAACTGTAAAAACAACATGAGATTTGTATTCCGACTGAGTAAGCAGGAACTGAGTTAGAACACATACAGTTGTTGATTATCTATGTTAGTGGATATACACATACACACCTCTATGGATAGTGCCTAGAAGAGGTTTTTTTTTTAAGACTTACCTTCTATACTCTATTATGTGTAATTCAATGCTTGACACAGAGTAGGTGCTTAAAAGGTATTTGACAAATAAAAGAAGGCATTGATTTTGTCTTTTGAAAAAAGTCTTTATGGAAGATTAAAAGTCTGACTTTCATCTCCATTCCTTTCTTTTCTTTCTTCTTCCCAAGTTCCTTAGGAAAAGTACCAATAAAGAAATAAATAAAATAATGAAAATGAAAAGTTTCAAGATGAAAAAATAAGAGCAAGTCAAAAACCTAAATCCACAATAAAGAATTTGGTTTTTAATCTTCGATAGTATTATCATTCTATTAAAATTCAGATATAACACCTGCTATACATGAAAAATATATGTTTAAAAGATATATGCCTCACATAAAAAGATAATACACACATACATTAAATTTTAGCTTAAGATCTCATATGATTATAAGCTTAGTTCTTCTATTAATCTAGTGGAATTGTGTGTGTGTGTGTGTGTGTGTGTTCTTTTGTTTTTGTGGGGTTGGAAACTGTTTCAATTATGTGCTGATTTTGGCACCCTTGATAATCACTATCTCAATATGAATTATCACTGCATAACTTTAAATTATTTAGGTCAGCTCCCAATTCAATTTATAGCTGAAACTTAGAGTCTTTTTAGTGTGATTTTTTTTCCCCAAAAGCAAATAATATTGAATTTCCAGGAAGGATTTTATTCAACAACCACTTAGGGGGACATTGCTCATTGTTATCCATAAGGAACTTTTGATATTGTATGATCTCTAATGGTTACTTTTTCTTTTCTTTTCTTTTCTTTTTTTTTTCTTGTTAAAATAAAGAGAGAGATTTATTAAGCCGGAGAGGCAGTACACTCCAGAGAATTAGGAGCGGGCTGGAGCAAGAATGGCTCAAGAGCCCATTCTGCTTCTTAACCCCAGTTTGACTTTGGGTCAGTTAGCAGATATATACTGATCTTCTCCAGCTTTCCCTTGAAACTGGCTTTTCCTGTTTTTGTTTGTTTGTTTGTTTTCCTCTTAAACACCAGTATAGTTAAGACAAATGCAAGTGACCAGAACTCGATTCATGGAAGTTTATCACTTAAGATGCTGAATTTTGATTAGAGGTACTCAAGGACAGAATAAATAGTGTTCTTTCCCTTCTGGGTGGGACACTTTTATTTATGACACTCCTATGCCCAACACTTATGAACTCAGTGTCACCTTTTTTGTTTACTCAATATTTTTTCCTTGTGTTGTGCTTCAGCTGAAGAGAGTTGAAGTAGACAACTTCTCAGCTCAAAGCACATTTTCTCCACTGGGCCATGCACAGTTTATCTCTAGTTCATTTGTTCATTCATGCATTTATCTCTACATCTTTATTGCATAATGCTCTCCTTTCCCCCTCCTCCTCATGAGAAACCGTTCTAAATTGCGTAATGTGTGCCTTTCTGATTAGATGAACAATGCTTACAGAATGTTTCATTCATATGTCTTTAACTTACATAGATGGAATCATTGTATACATACAGAATATATATATTATGAATGTTAGATTACTTTTACTCAGAACGATTTTAAAGGCCTACCTATGTAGCTATGTGAACATCTCAGCTGATGAGCCTATTGTAAAATATCCACAATGAGCATCTACTTTATTTTATCCATCTCCTTTCTCAATGATAAATATTCAAGCTGCCTTCAGCTTTCTGCCTCCACAATAATATTAAAACGACCATCCTAATGGACATGGGTTCTTTGAGATACATACTGGGTCATAAGGTATACATATATTTTGTTTGACAAAGAAGTAATGAAATTACAAAATTGACAGCTTACTCTGTGCCAGGCTGTTCCAAATGCTAGAAATAGCAATGAACATGAATCTCTGTATTCGTGAAGCTTACATTCTTGAACAAAAAACAAACAATTAACAAATGTATGAAAAGATATAAGTGGAGATGATAGGTGGAAGTAGAATATGCAAAGATAGATGATGATGATGATGAAGATAGATAGATAGAAAGGAAGGAAGAAATACAAATAGATAGATGATAGATAGATAGTCTGGCATGCATACTGAAAGTTTGAACTAAAAACATAAATTTGAGATCAAACTATATAAAGTTACCTAGAGAGTGTGCACAGATGAATACATGATTGAGGACTGAGCTCTGTTGTACTTCAAGAACTAGAGATTAAAAATACTTTAAAAAGTCAGCAAAGGAAACTTGAAATGATGGCAGGTGAGATAGGAGAACTAATAAGTGACATTCCCAATACCATCATTAAAAAAAAAACTACAATACTGTCATATTTCAGATCAAAGATAAAGACTGAGATTAATTTTTTTTTTAACTGGAGTCTCACTCACTCTTTGTCTCCCAGGCTGGAGTGCAGTGGAATGCTCATGGACACTGCAGCCTCAACCTGCTGGGCTCCGGCAATCATTCTGCCTCAGCCTTCCAAGTAGCTGCAACTACAGACGCATGCCACCATGCCTGGCTACTTTTTTGATTTATTGTAGAGACGAGGTCTCACCAAGTTGTCCAGGCTGGTCTTGAACCCCGGGGCTCAGGCAGTCTTCTTGCCTCGGCCTCCCAAAATGCTGGGATTACAGGCTGAGCCACCGCGCCCAGCCTGAGATTAATTTTGAATTAAAAATGTGGAAGTCATTGGTAAGATTGATAAAATCTCATCTGATACAGTTGCACTCAAATAGTGGAATGGGTTTCTGTGAGAATTAAAGAGGATTTGGAAATAGTCTTCTTTTCGACATCACTTTTGAGAGTATTTGCTATAAAGTGGAGAAGAGAGATGGGGCAACTGCTGAAGGAGAAAAAGTGATTAAAAAGATAATTTTTTAAAAGATGAAAGATATTACATCACATACTTTTAGGCTGCAGGAGATGAATCAAGTCAGTGAAGAGATTAAAAATTATGATGCAGGAGGGGGAGAATTCCTGCAGCACTATTCCTCAGTAGCTGAAGGGGGTGAGATTTAGAATACAAGTGGAAAGGATGTCTGTGACAGAAGAATGAGCAATCCATTGGTAGTAACAGAATGAAACCAGGAACTTACGGGCACAGATATAAGTGGAGGAGGGGTGAAGGAGTGGGTGGTAAAAGAATTTCAAACTTCTCGGTTTTCTTCCATTTTCTGCATCATTTGACTTTTATCTGACCACCCAGTCTTTTGCACTCCCACTCTTCTGCCTCTCCCTACCCACTTCCAACAAGTTTTTTATGCTTCAGAATATGAACTGCCTTCACAGTCCATTTTTCATGTCTCTAGTCTTTCTGTTTCTGCTCATTTATCCTCCCCAAGCCGTCAGCTAGCAAACTTGCACTTAATTATCAGTATAAGGCTTAGCTTAAAGACTCACTTAATAGATTTGTTGCTTGTTTAAAAAAAGTTTATATTACTCTCCACTGGGCTGTGCCTACAAAAGTACACGTTATATTAATCTTAGTCATTACTGAGTTCAGATATTTATCCAATACCTTCTATGGATGAGGTGGGCATTGTCCCTGGTACTGGGATACAGCCATGCATCAAAGACCCTGCCTTTATGAAGCTTACATTGTAGTGGTTTTCTTAGAAACCAAGTTTTTAACGGAACACCATACCACTCTGGTGATGTGTCAACTTTATAACTAACTTTAGAATTAACATTTGCCCACAGTCTTGGTATCTCTTTACCCTCTGTGGCCTGGGCATAATATAACATATGTCAGATGTTAATTTTTTTGCTAGACAACTTAGCCAGAAAACAGCAAGCTTTGTAACTATATGCCTAACAGAACTGTGACTTTTGGAAATGTGGTTTTGCAGCCTTAAATCTTAATTTAAAAAACACCATGTTTTTTGTTTTTTGCTTCTATCTCAGTTTGCTATGCATTTCTAAACCTGCCATTAAATTTATGATGGACATTATGGGAGAACATACATTTCTCAGGGTTAGCAGAAAACTGACATGCCGAGGTGCTGGCTGCTCCATGTGATTTGTCTGTTTTTGTTTTTGTCTACAGGAATCTAGACATATGGATCTGTCTGCTCACATTAACTACATTCATTATCCTTTCCAACACTGAGCTGTTATTCACTGGTAGCCATTAGTACTTGTAAGATGATTGTCAAATCCGAAGTAAAACTTGCATATAGCTATTTCCCTTCCCCTAAAAACAGGCAATTTACTTTTTGCTATTAACAGGATTATTTGAAACAGACACAATTCTACCACAATAGTGATCCATAATAATCAAGAAGGAAAACATTACACCACCCTGTTCTAAATTACTGGAAACGCTAACTTCATATCTCATTTTTGGAAGGCGATTTGAGATGCAAGATTGTTTTCCATTACCTGACATCAGTCAAGAAATTAATGGAATCATCTTCATTACAGTTTATGTAATTCTAAATATTGGCTGCATGTTGGCTCCAATTTATTATCGGGACCCAGGTAAAATTTGAGCAAGACTTTGGAACCGTCTATTATTAAATAAATGGTGAGAATTTAAGTGAGCATTGAGAATTGGTAAAATGTAAAACAAGCTTTAGACTTACCATAATACTTTTTCATGATTAAAATGACATTTATAATATTTTTTTCTAAACAAGTGCCTGTTCTCCTTGCTTTTAGGATTCTACTGCAAGGTAATTTCTCGTATTGAGTTATGGACTCCTCTCTCTCTCTCTCTCTCTCTCTCTCTCTCTCTCTCTCTCTCTCTATAGCACAGCATTAGGTATTGTCCTTACTGGGATTAATAACAGAGAAAAGTCACCCAGACCCCTATCACTCTCTCCTCCAATAGGATTACTTTAATGAAGGGGAGAATGCACACCAACATAATTCAGTTAAAAGGATGGAAGTCAGGACTCCACCTGATGCATACTTCCCCATCCACTGAAATCTGCTCCCAAAAGGGAGAATTGTCATTATTATTCTCCAATTTCCTTTTAATAATTGGTGCAAGTAGGAAGTAAATAAATTAATATATCTACTTATCCATGAAATTCTGCAATCTCCTAAAAATACTGTTTTTTAAAGCAACCTTGTACATTTTTTTCACTTAAAATACAAGTAGCTGACCTATATTTGTTTCCACTTCCACCCCCAAGCCCCTCCGTAAACTTGGTCTCTTTACTGGGAATCAAATACTCCAATGCTTCTCTTCTGAATGATCAACTGCTAAACTGCTTATGAGCTGATAATCAAAATTCTTAATATTTCAGAAACAAACGCTAAAATGAAATATGCCTGCAATTTTTTATTGGGGAGGGGGTCTGTTTCTTTCTTTGTAGCTGCTTTGCTTTCTGCCCTTCTTTCCAGCATCAGTATCATCAGTTTTCTTCTGCTTTGGTTCCCTGTTGGGATCCAGCTAGGCTTAATCATTTCCTAGCCCTTAGAATCAGCTGCTCTTGTGACCTCCTCTCCTTGCCTCTTTACCTCAAGCACAGAAAACCTTGAGGCTGGGAAAAGATGGATCATTTCCATTCTCTTTCATTTCCTCCGTCCTTTTATATAGCCCTTCATGAATATTAATAACGACATTTTCCTACTCATAGATGTTCAGATATGGAAAGTGACTATCTTTGCTTTGGTTTAATCATATATAAGAACAAGACTTGGGATACTACAAACTGCCCACTTTCATAAAGTGATTCAAGCAGAAAGATTTGAAGAGTTGATAGGCTGTCATTTCCTCAAAAGTTACATTCTTTTGTAATAAATATTGATAAGTATGTCACAAAATGTATAAATTCATCATTGCTAATTGCATGTTCATTATAGACTCTTATCCACGTAGCTTTATTGGTTAAAATAGTTTCCATTTGCACAGTCCCAGGGGCTTTTCCACAGTATTCTATTGCATTCTGGGAAAGAGATGGGGTGATATTCACATAGAATACAATTGGGGCCAGACTCGGTGGCTCAGCCTGTAATCCCAGCACTTTGGGAGGCTGAGGCGAGTGGATTGCCTGAGGCCGCGGGTTCAAGACGGGCCTGGGAACTTGGAGAGACCTCAGCTCTACAATAAATCAAAAATTAGCCAGGAGTGGTAGTGCGTGCCTGTAGTTCCGACTACTTGGAAGGTGATGGTGGAAGG
Organism: Tarsius wallacei; assembly: GCA_963574415.1. Lineage (NCBI taxonomy): Eukaryota > Metazoa > Chordata > Mammalia > Primates > Tarsiidae > Tarsius > Tarsius wallacei. Next base: position 7,592 of record CAUYQG010024239.1, on the reverse strand, counting down.
ATCGCCGGGGGTGACCGTGAGCATGCCACACACTCCAGCCTGGGCGACGGAATGAGATTCCAACTCAAAAAAAAAAAAGAATGCAATTGGTTGTGCCCATCTAAATCCAGGATACGGGTTGCAAATCGGATTGGATAACACACTATAATTATATCATCTTATGACCACCTATCCCCTATACTGTTAGATAAACAATTCAACATTCCCTGCTGGCACAGGATTGTAGGCTACCTTAAAAATAGGAAGAATAGCAACATGATATCATTATTAATAAATGAATAGCACTATAACGCTATTCTTCTCATGAGGTTCTACTTAATTAGTAGGAAATCTTTGTAGGGCTACGTGCAGTCACTTCATTTAAAGCAAAAATGTGGCCTATGAAATGACATTTAATAATTCTAAACTAAACCTGTTTTGGGATTCACACTGAAGTCCATGGGGGATGAAAACATGTATTTTGTCCTTCAATTCATGAAATTAGAGAAGTTTATATTCTGGGCAATTTCAGAATTGGGGAAACCTAACACTAACATTTCTGGATACTGTCATCAACAATTCGCAAGAAAAATAAAACCAGGAACTTCATTGATTGAACAATAGCTATGCATATTCCTATCTAAATAATCTCACATGATTGGAAGATAGCCTATATAAATAAAAGCTTTCTAAGAAAAAAAACTTAAATAAATTTCCATTGCAATAGTTGGCTGTACAGTCTGTTATGTGGTGGTTTTAAATTAAATTCAAAGTTATTCTGAATTGTACTAAGGTCTTCATTGTTTAATATTAGTAACCTCTTCAACAGAAATCAAGTACATGCTAGGATGTTCAGCCTAACTCTTATTCTTTAGTTGGTGGCCAAACATTTTCTGATTTTAAAGTTCAGATTTCCAAAGATGGATCTAATTGGTCTGGTTTGTAGAAATATTTCTCCATTTTTCTGGTCTAGCATTCAAGATATCACTTCTAAGATAATGACAGTTTTATTTCACTGCACAATGCTATGAAAAATGATTCCAGAAATTTTTGCTGACTATACTATGACAAGAAAATATGCTATATAAAAGGCATGCAACTTTCCCTTAGTTAAAAAAATATATATAGTAGAATCAATTTGTTTATTATTTATTTAGCAGAACAGTTTAGCAGTATATCATAATCCCCCAGATCAGGATAAATTCACCAATTCACTCATATTTTCCAGTTTCCAGGAATCTACAATGTGTAGGGCTCTGAATTAGGTACTAGAGTGAAATATAAGAATGAATTAGGCATGGCCACTGTCCACTAGGAACTTACAATCTGCCTACATACTCCCAAGCTGTTATTCTTCAAGAAACTTCTTTTGCTGGTTTATTTTAGGTATAATCCAAATAGTTGGCAGACTATATATATGACAAAACATGTGCATCAACAAAACTATACAAACATTTTTGTTTCCAAATATGTTCAATTCTGATTCACTGAAACAAAGAAAGATGAAAGAAAAGCCCATGCAAAGTAGTGATCATAAGTTTAGCCACTGTTTATTATACAAGGGGGGTGACCAAGAAAACCAGACTTATTTATTTAAAAATGTGTTTTTATTCTTATACATTTAAACTTCAGTCACCTTCAAAGTACTCTCCATTTGATGCAATACACTTAGCTAGATGCTTTTTCCACTGGTCAAAACAGGTTTTGAATTTGTCCATTTTGATGCCTTTTAGTGCTTCTACCATTTTTTGTTTTAACTCCTCCTCATTGGCAAAATGTGTCCCTTTGAGGGCTTTTTTTCATCCAGAAAAATAAAAGAAAGTCACCTGGAGCAAGATAAGATGAATAGGGACTATGGGGCAGAAGGGTCATGCCACTTTTGGTCAAAAACTTCTGAGCAGTAAGTATGGGTGAGTGCATTCATAAATCATCCATCATGAAATGGGCAAAAATGTTGACTCTCCAAAAAAAAAAAAAAAATCACTAGAGCCAAAGGTAGCCTCTCACAACAATGCTAGCTGGTACGCTGATGCTGATGATTTCCTAGAATATGTACCTAGTGGGGGAAACCTGTACAATAAGATGTCCACCCTCCAAAAGATAATTCCAGATTTTTTGGGGTCCCCTCCCGTACACCATCTATAGTTAAATCTCAGACTTAGTGCCTTTATTAGGAAATAAATCTGTGAGGAAAAAGGAGATGAATGAGAAATTTATTGAAAAGGAAATGTCAAAGGATAACACGAGATTGAGATTAAAAATCATAGATAAAATTTCATGTGTGAATACCATGGAGTTTAAAAGAGAATATGTTTGCTGAACTAAATAGTGTTACTATGTAAGAGGATGAAAAAAATATTCCAACTCAGGGAAACCTAAGTGGACAAAATACCATAAGAGCTATTTTTGTTGAAAGGGAGAAGGATAACAGATAGAGAGAGATAAACAGAGGATTTATTGAGTATTGAGAGCAGAATTTAATGTAAGAGATACAGAGCACTGTAGTCCTGTTGGACAACATGTTGTCACATTTGAAGAATACACCAATTTAAAGAATAAACACATAATAACAGCAAAAGAAAGCTACCATTTTATAGCCTTTATAACTGACATAGTGTGTCAGTTGTACACGGTGATCAGTATATTTTCCTTATTAAGGAAAAATTTTTTCAACATTAAAAAAATGAAATTACTTGAGGAGTGGTTAATAAGCAGTGGTTTCACATTCAGATATCTGCCTATCATACCCTATGTCTGAGAAACTTTCTCAGCAAAACACTACTCATTCACAAAACTTTTAAAAAATGTAGTTAATCCACTACTAGTTCTTTATTCAAAGTTTATGAGTTGAAATTTGAGACAAAACTAAATTTATGGTTCATACAAGTAAATATACATTTCAAGGTGCATCAACTCTTTTCCAAAGTATCTCAATTCAAGATGCAGAACATTCCTGAGAGATTACACAACTGGTTCTCAGCCAAATATTATAGTACTTTCACCACCTGAGGTAGTAATCTTCAAGAAATGCACATCCTAGACTAACTAATTGCTATTATACATTTTGTGGTTGTAAAACTAAAAAAAAAAAAAAACAAGGCAAAAAGTTCATGTGTATGTACTTTCTTGTATTAATGGAACAGTTTTGTCTTCCCTGGCCACCAATCAGGATGAACCAAAGAGGTCCAGCATTTTCTAGCACCCACATGATTTACATAACAATGACATAAATATTGTGAACTGATGTTGAATGAGGAAATACGCTGACTTGTATCATAAAATTCTTACACCACAATGAATATATTCAAAAATTATTTGCATTTCTCTGCTTAACCACACTATCAGCATAACTAGAATCATGTGGAAGACAACTCTTCTATTTTAAATCTTTGCATTCTCAACACATTTGAAGAGACAACTCATTGGTTTTGAAGAAGAAAAGAAAACCTTGGACATTTTGTAACAATTTTGTATTTGCTTTTATCACAGAAACAACTTACGTTTAGGTCCCATTGGCATCAGTGCACCAGCTGGCTTGTTGTAAGAGGCTGTGTTTGGCTTCAGCGACATTTTTTGGAGATTCTTTCAACATATTTGCCTATTTTATCATGGGTGATTCATAAGCATACCTGCCCACATCATGCTGAGTGTTCAGCAGGTTTTTTGTTTTTTGTTTTTTGTTTTAACCAAAATGGCATGATTCCATGTCCTATCCTCCCTATTCATCCAATCTCACCCAAGTAACTTTCTTTGTTTCCCTGGATAAAAAAAGTCCTCAAAGGGAAATGTTTTGCTGATGTGGAAGAGGTGAAACAAAAAACAGCAGAAACACTAAGCAGCATCAAAAGGGGTGAATTCAAAAACTGTTTTGAGCAATGGAAAAAGCATCTAGATAGATGTATTACATCAGACAGCGAATACTTTGAAGTTGACTGAAGTTTAAACATGCAAAAAAGTACACAATTTTTTATAAATAAATTTCAGATTTTTTGGAATCCCCCCTTGTTATATACATGTATGTATGAATGCACAAACAGTTTTGCATGAAATAATTGTTTAAATAACAGGAAGACCTATAGAGATCTTCTGTACAACATTGTACCTACAGTCCACAATAATGTATTTATACATTTAAAATTTTATTAAAAGAATAAATTTCATGCCATGTGTTTTAATCACAGTTTAAAAGAATGGAAAAGCCTAGTGTTGATGAACAATGTAAAATGTTTGAATTAGGAGAGCTTTCAGAAAAATAATAAAATATGCTGAATTAAGTGACAAAATTTTAAGAGAAAAATCAGAGAGAAAACTATACTTTATCAAAGAGCTCTAATGCCAATGCCTTTGTGAGTGACATTAAAGTGATACTTTGACATATCTGTGGAAGCTCTGTCTCCCAGAATTATGAAATAATAACATATTTATAATACTCTGCATCAAGTATTTTTCTGTTAACTCATTTAATTCTCCCAACAAACTTTTGAGTTAGATATTATTTTAATCACCTCCATTTCAGAGACCAAAAACCAAAAAAAAAGTGTCACAAAAGATTTAAAAAGCCACTACACTAAGCTTCATTAATGAAGGAGAATTAAAATCCTTCCCAGAAATCCAATCTCTAAGGAAATATGTTACCTCCAGACCAGCCCATCAGGAGATGCTTTAGAAAGTTCTAAGCACAAAAGCAAATGAATGGTTCCACCCATCCCAAAAGCACAGGGAAGCTCAAAGTTAACAGGCCATACAAATCAACCACAAATCTAAAAAGCAAAGCAGCTTCTTAATAACAATATGACAGTAATAAACCTTCACATATCAATAATTAACTTAAATGTGGACAGACTAAACACACCACTCAAAAGGCATAGAGTGGCTAATTGGGTAAAGAAACAGGATCCAGCCTTTTGCTGCCTTCAGGAAACACATCTTATGCAAAGGACACCAAAAGACTCAAGGTAAAGGCTAGAGAAAGATTTCTCAGCAAATGGAAAAGAAAAAAGAGAAAGAACTTATTCTATATCAAACAATACAAACTTTAAATCAATAAAAATTTTAAAAACCACTGAAAGGCAGTACCCAATGATAAAAGGTTCAATTCACCAGTTAAAAAAAAAAAAGTCCATCTTAAATATATATACATACAATATAGGAGCACCCAGATTTATAAAACTATTGCTAATTAAAATAAGAGAGGACATAGCCATACAATATAGTCAGGGACTTAAATACTTGGCTAACAGCCCTAGACAGATATCATGGAGGCAAAAACTAACAAGGAAATCTGGAACCTTAACACTCAACCAATTAGATCTAATAGACATCTTCGGAACACTTTACCCAACAAGCACAGAATATGCATTCTTCTCATCAGAACATAGAACATACTTCAAGATCAACCACGTACTCAGGCATAAATCAAGCATGAACAAATTTCAAAAGGTTGAAAACATACCAGGCATATTCTCAAACCACAGTGGAATAAAAATAAGTATCATCAATAAGAACCCCTCCAAGACACACAAATACATGGAAATTAATGGTGGAACCATTCATTTTTGTGCTTAGAACTTTCTAAAACACAGAAAGCAAGGCAGAAATAAAAAGATTCTTGGAATTAAGTTAAAACAAAGACACAACACACCAAAACTTTTGGAATACCATGAAAGTTGGGCTGACAGGGAAGTTTATAACACCACACACACTTATCAAGAAAATAGAAAGCTATCAAGTAAACAACTTAATGCCATGTTTAAAGAAGCTAGAAAGTCTAGAACAATCTAACTGGAACTAGTAGAAAAATTAAAATTATTAAAATAAAGTCACAGTTGAAAGAAATAGAATCCAAAAAAGTTATAGAAAAGATCAACAAGACAAAAAGCAGGTTCTTTGCAAGGGTAAGACTAACAAATCACTGGCCAGATTGACAAAGGGGGTTGGAGTTTGAATAAACATAATTAGAAACAAATAAGGCCATATCACAGCTAACACTAAAAAAATTCAAAGGATTATCAGAGATTACTACAAAAATCTGTATGCAAATAAGAACTAGAAAATCTGGAGGATATAGAATACTTGGCATCATATAACCTCCTAAAAATGAAACAGGAAGAAACTGAAACCCTAAACAGACTGATAACAATCCAAGAAATTGACTCAATAATAAGAAACCACCCCACCAAAAAAAGAAAGAAAGCAAGCCCTGGGCCAGATGGTTTCTCAGATAAATTCTACAAGATGTACAAGGAAGAGCTGAAACCATTACTACTGAAAGTATCCCAGGCAACCAAGGAAGAAGGAATTCTTCCTAGCTCATGCTGTGAAGTCAATATCATCTAGATATCCAAAATTGGCAAAGATACAACAAGGAAAGAAAACTGAGGGATTTCTGACAAGATGGTGACGAGACAGGTTGGACTGTGAGAATCTCCACAAAAGCAAGTGTCCATAAAGACTCCTTGCTTGAGTGGGTGCATGCTGGTGGTTGAGTGAAACTTTGTCTGAGGGGAGACTTGGGTTCATACAACTGGGGCTCTCCTCCAGAGGTGAGAGCAATCCTCCCACCCTGAGATTAAAATCACCGGTGGTCAGGATCGTCTGCTGCTCTCGGGATTTTCCTGAGAAAAGCCTAATGAATACAGCTGATTCTCATCACCTGTGACAGCAAAGTGGCTGGAGCCCAGTCCCATGGAGAGAGATCAGGGAGAACTGGGGAGAAGTCCCATCACCGCCAGTGAAGAAACGTCAACCGGTGGCATTTTCTCTGTCTCATGCTCAGGCAGAGACCTGCATCGCCCTGCCCAATTCCACCTAGGCTCCAACTTGCAACCTAGAGGTAATCTCATCAAACTCAGAGAGGCAGAGACTCTTCCTCCATGCTGAATCAGACAGAGACAATCAGATCTGAGTGGGAGACTTGACAGGCAGCATACTGGGTGAGTCCAGATCTGATTCACACTCCTCCCACAGTAGAGCTGGAGTATCTGACCCAGGCTGAGAGCAACCCTATCAGCCTACACTGAGAGCAGAGGGGAGGGGCTGGAGATCAGAACTGAAAGGATATTGGACTCACAGGAACGATCTCAGAGTGAGTTTTCTTTTGTTTGTTTGCTTGTTCTTTGTTTGTTATTTTAGTTTTTTCTCTCTCTTTCTGCTTTTGATTACATTTTCATACTTGCTTTGTTTCTATTATTTTATTGCTTTTTTTAGACTTTCTGTTTGTGTTCTGGTGTGCATCAGTAGAGGATTTTGTCAGTTTCTGTGTTTGTCCATTCTAATGAGATGGATCTCTTGAAGGCAGTATATTGTTGCCTGGTGGTATTTTATCCATTCTGCCGTTCTATGTCTTTTCAGTGGTGCATTTAGTCTATTCACATTCAGGCTAAATATTGAAATGTGAGAGTTTATCCCTGTCATAGAGATTTATGGAGTTGTTGTTTTTCCACTTGGTATTTATCTTTCTTTTGGTTTCGGGGTTGGTTCATGTGTGCTTTATTCCTTTTCCCGTACTTTTGTGAAGAATGTTTGTCTTTTTTCCTTTTCTTCTGTGTTTAGCACTTTCTTAAGTATTTCGTGTAGGGGTGGTCTGGCGGCCGCATAGGTTCTTAGAGCTTGAA
>CAUYQG010024234.1:0-19846 GCA_963574415.1 Tarsius wallacei | reverse complement strand
TTATAAGTGAAAACATTCAGATTTCCTCACGTCAGGCTGAAAGAGATGTGTGGCTGTGAGTTTGTGATGAGGAAGGGCCCAATGTGGGTCTCGGGGTTAGAGTGGGACAGGCCCTTTCTAGGAAGCATGTGCCTTTTCCTTGGAGCATAAAGGGGCATCAGGTGCAGAGTCCTTGCTCCCTGACTGGTTGGCCAGGAAGGCCTGTGAGCTCCTGGGCATAGTGAGGCGCCCTATGGCCTCCAGGCATTGTGCTGTGGGGGGCTCTCCCTGACCATTATGGGCTCCCCGGGCCGGCTTACCCAAGGTCTGTGGGGTTGTGCTCTGCACCACAGGGAGCATAGGGGGGCACTGGGGTCCCCTGTTGGGGGTCCTTGACCTTGGGAACACAATCTCTACAGGTTTGTCTGAGGAGCTTGAGGAGGATTAGGTGGGTCTTTCCAACTTCGAATTCCAATTTGGAGCAACGAGCATGGGCTGGATACTGGCCAGTACTGACCAGTAGTATTGACCAGTACTGGGCTGCAGTAAGCTTTATTGACGTATTGATAAACACTGACTAATATTGGGCTGGAATAAGCAATACTGACAATATTGACGAATATTGGTGAGCATCAACCAGCTAGCCTGCAGTTAGCAGTACTAATGAGTATTAATGAACATCAACCAGTACTGGGCTGCAGTAAGCGATACTGATGAGTATTGATAAACATCAACCAGTGCGGGGCTACAGTAAGCGGTACTGATGAGTATTGATGAAAATCAACCGGTACTGGGCTGCAGTAAGTGGTCCTGATTAGTATTGACAAGCATCAACCAGTTTTGGGTTGCAGTAAGCAGTCTTGAACATTTTTTTTCACTGGAGTCTCATTCTGTCACCCAGGCTGGAGTGCAAGTGGCACGATCACCACAGCTCACCACAGCCTCAACCTCCTAGGCTTAAGCAATCCTTCTGCTTCAGCTGCCCAAGTAGCTGAGACTACAGGCACATGCCACCGTACCTGGCTAATTTTTAAAATTTTTTGTAGCGATAAGGTCTCGCTATGTTGTCCAAGCCGAACTCCGGGGCTCAAGTGATCCTCCCACTTTGGCCTCCCAAATTGCTGGGATTACGGACATGAGCCACTGTGCTTGGTTGGTCTTGATTATTGATGAGCATCAATCAGTACAGGGCTGGAGTAGGCAGTACTGTTGAGAGCTGACAGGTATTGACAAGCACTGACCAGGACTGGGCTGAGGAAGCGGTACTGATTAGTATTGATGAACGCTGACAATCATTGACCAATACTGGGGTGGAGTAAGCAGTAAGGACTAGTATTGACAATTATTTATGAGTAGCCCCAATTCTGGGCCGTTTATGAGTATTGATGAGCATTGTTCAGTACTGGGCTGGAGTAAGCACTTGACAAGTATTGGTGATTATTGAACGTTGAGCAGTGCTTGGCTGCAGTAAGCGTATTTGTGAGTCTTGATGAGCATCGACCAGGATTGGACTGAGTGAGCAGTACTGAGGACTCTGGATGAGTGTGGATGGCAGATGCTTTGTCTCCTGCTGGGACTGGCTCTTTGGGGGAAGGTGTATACATTCATGCGGTTTTCTTGTCCTTTTCATTCTGTTTTCATGCAGGATCTGGGTGTTACGGGTGCCCAGGCCCCAGGTGCCCTGGTGGGATAGGGATCTTCCTCCATGGTGTTGCTCCAGGGCCCTCTGCTGGGGGAGCCCCACACAGTGCCCACCCTGGGAGAGACCTCGGGGACCCTGATGGGAGGTGTTTGCCATGGATGTTGGCAGTAGGGCTGTGGTTGCTGCTTCACTGACTGATCCTGCGTTGACCGCGTGTGCCCCTATGGCTGGGTGTTTCCTGGGAGCCAGGGATTGGGGGGTCAACATGTGTGTTTGGAACCTGTAGAGGAAATTGAGGGGAGGAGATTAGTCTGTGAGACCTTCCGGAAGGGGATAGTCCCCAAAGCACCTGGGACCCAGGTCTTAGATTTCTGACCACATTGGTCACCCTTGTTTGACAGGTGGCTTTGTCTCAGCCCACACCTGTCACATTGCAGATGCTGGTAGGCTGGTTTCCTGTCCTGGTCGGTCTGATATCTAGCTATATGTTGGGGGTCAGGCTCTGTGCGGTGCCCACATATTAAAGCAGGGACCAGGTGCTGGGCAGCTCAGTGATGCTCTCCGGAGTTCTGGGCAATTACGTACACTCCCAGTCCTCTCATCCTCCTGAGGTTGTATCCCTGACAGGCCGCGTAGCCCCTCTGCTAGGTGGGAAGGCCCACCGGGTGCTCTCCCATCCATGTGTATCTGGCTGTAATGGCCCATGCCCTCCGCTTCCTCTCAGACCCTGGCCACAGCCAGTCAGGAGGAGCTGAGCAGTGCTTTTGAGGGAGTCAGTTGACTGTCATGGGAACACTGCATTCATGGTGGTGGGCGGGACTGGCAGGGTGCTGCGTAGGGCTAGGGTAGGCAGTGCTGGGCTGGACACTGGAAAGCTGACACCCTGCTGCCTTTCCTGGTGGCCTTCTTGGAGGTCTGATGTCCCTGCCTAGTCACAGAGGCCCAGGAGTTGGCAACATAAGATAAAAGCTTCCAGAATCAGCAGGCAGACATCCTTCTGCAGTTTCACCCCAGCCTAGTGCCAGTCACTCTGTGCCTTCTGTCTCCTGGTTCTTGGACACTGGTAGTGTCTGGGTTGGGGCTAGATCCCATGGGGGTGGCTGCAGCCCTTGGGAAGTTGTTCCCTGAATCCATGTAGGTGACATTGGGGCTGGCCCGAGGCCTGGTACCATGAATTCAGGGTGAGCATCTCACTACATCTGCGGCTGGCAGCAGGCCCCTGCGTCCAGGTAGGTCCCGGCCACAGCCTCGGGTGTGGCAGAAGCAGCGAGAAGGTTCACTTTTGTGGCGTTTCATGGAGTTTGTGAGTTTTAGTTGGACCCTCGATGGCATTTTAATGTGTCTCTTGTGTTTGATTTTTAGTAAGACTTTGAACCCGACGCAGGCTTCAGTGGTCGCCGTGGATCAGAAGCCTGAGCGCTTTGGCTCGAGACAATTAAAGACGTGGGATGAGGCTCCGAGACAGGACGCGGTTCTGCCTGGGGATTCTGAAGATAAAAAGCTTTGAAAAGTCGAATTCATGGTCGTGGAAACCGAGCCCATATTAAGCAATGTCAGGTTGGTAGGGGTTCCTGGAGTCTGAAGCAGATTGAAGCCAGTTTCTTTGCGAATGTGTGAAGGAGGAACTGCATCTGGAGTGTGCGGACTTCACCGTCCTTTAAAGTCAGGGGACCTGGGCTGTATAAGCATTGGGCCTGACTGCTGCTGCCGGGTCCCCCATCTCTGTGACGCATGTGCACTGGGGCGGGGACAGACGTCATGCACTGTGGGAGGGTTTCCCTGCATTTCTGGTAGCCGCCTGCAGCGGGCCCAGAGCACAACCTTGGTCAGGCCTGCACACAGCGTCTGCTGTTTGTTTCTGTCCCGAGAGAGCATGGAGGTGGGTGCCAAGGCCAGATTTTGCCTGTAGCAGAGCGAAGTGTGTCCTTGGGGCTGCACGGAGCCCCAGATAGACACCTGGACTTCCCAACCACCTGCCCTCCTGCCCAGCCGGAGAACAGGGGTGGGCAGGACCACAGGCCATGGTTGAGCTTGTTCCTTGTTGTTTTGTTCTCAGACCTTGGAAGTGTTGAGAATCAGTAGACACGGCCCTGGGTTGAACTGTCGCTGCGGGGACTTACTCCAGGCACAGGTTGTGTTATCATGAACCTGACCACCTCTTGGGCGTAGCCTGGTCCTGTGATACAGGGCAGCACCTGCAGGGGCCTGGTGTCCTCTTTTGCTCCTCCCCATCATCCATCAGAGGGTCTGGGCTCCTGCTTTCACCAGTGATGGGGAGTCTTTTCTAGATGGTTCTGATGTGGCTGATTGGTTTTCAGGAGGCTCAGTGTCGGATTCTCGCCAGGCTGCCAACCCGAGTCCCCCAGATCCGTGGGTGCAGACTTTGTGCTGTGAGGCCCCAAGAGCTTTGGATTTGGGAGTTATGTTCATTCCTACTCACCTTCCCAGAAGTGAAAGTTGAGGAATGCTAAGCATAGGCGCCTGTCAGTTCACTTAAAATAGCAGTAATAAGCCTGCTGCATGCTAAAATAAGTAGCACTTTAATATAAGAAGCAACTGCCATCGAAGTCTGAGTTGGGGAGGAGAGGTCCTGTACGCAGATGTCGGCCTGTCTCTGTGTCTGACCTGGTGGGATGGTGGGTGGCCTGTGGTGGGATATGTCTGAGTTGGCTGCGTGTTCTGCACCCTGGGTGGGCTCAGTTGAGAGGAAACAGGTAGGAAAAGGCAAACCAGGAAGTTGTTTTGACCGTGAAGACCCTGCCTTGGGAATGGCTGGCCTGAGGTGGGTCTTGGTCAGGAGGGTAAGTGGGTGGGGTGTCCAGCAGACAGACTCAGCTTTATTTTAGCTTTGGGGGGAGTCAGTGGGTGTGCGTGCTTGTTTCCAGCAGGTACCTGCTCCTGGTCTGGAGGTGGCCTCAGGGTGATCATCCCTCTTCCCTGCAGCAGCAGTGGCGTGCATGACCGTGAGGCAGCCGAGGGGCCGCTCGGTTTTTGTCCTGTGGCTCCCTCCACTGCCCTTCCCACTGCTGAACCCTTTTGGGGACTGTGGGGTCTCCTGGCCCAGCTCTGCAGCTGCCCAGTGTGAGAGCTGATGGTGCCTGGCTCCACGTGGTTGGTGGTGCCTGGTGGCTGCTGTGCTTAGCGGATGCCTTAAAACCCTTGTTTCTCCACCTTGACCCCAGATGAAGCTTAGTTCTGTCATCTGGGAGAAATTGGCATTTAATAATTTATAATCATCTTGTCCTGGGAAGGGGTTCTGAGTGTATTTTAATAGGTTTTAACCCTTTGCTACCTTTGCTCTGTTTCTTGCCCCTTCATATCTACAAATGGAAATGATGGGGGATGGGGAGTGGCTCCTTCGTCAACACTTGGTGACCCCAGCAGGATTCTGGCACCCACACTATTGCTTCAGGCAGAAGAGGAATAATGAATGTTTTCCTAAAGCACCTGCGCTGTGATCTGCACACTCCAGTGTCCTAGCGCCACCCTCCCCGCTTCAGACTTGTCCTAAGGGTCTATGAGGTCCTGTACCCTGTGGGGACAGTGATGGCTGCCATCAGTCTGTGTCCACACAGGCATCAGCAGCTGTAGCAAACAACAGTTTGTCTTTCCTGCTGACTTTTAATTGACCTTTTACAAAGGTCATGTGACCGGACATTTAGAATAGGGAGTTCTGGGGCTCAGCTCTCTAGCCCCTGTGCATGGGGTATCATGTTGCAGGGTTTGGCCACAGGCAGAAATCTGGGATCTGAATGCTCTGCTCCTGTCTTGCAGGCGTCCGACCTCCGATCATGAACGGGCCCTTGCACCCGCGGCCCCTGGTGGCGCTGCTCGATGGCCGGGACTGCACAGTGGAGATGCCCATCCTGAAGGATGTGGCCACCGTGGCCTTCTGTGATGCTCAGTCTACACAGGAGATCCATGAGAAGGTAACACCACACATCCTGGCCTGGGGCTTTTGGAGCTGCACACGGGTGTTAGGAGGGTACCTAAGTGCCACCTGGGATGGGAGTAGCCTTTGTCACAGTCACCCTAGCCTGTCAGGAGATAGAGATGGGATTTACTTTGTGACTTCTTGATTCATTTTCATTGTAACTAGCTTTTCTCCCAGGAAGTAGATCCTTAGGATGTTGGCTTATAGGTACTGGTCAGTGTCATCATCTCTACACGGGTGGCCTCAGTATTGCCTTGGCTTCTTCCCCAACTCACAGAGGGCACTTTTGGGCAGCTCTCATGACTCACATTTGCTCAGGATACTTGCTGGCTCCTTCCATGATGAGAAGTAGGTCAGGCTGGTTTCTGCTGGTAGTCATGGCTCAGTGCTCAGAATAGTCTTTCCACTCAAGACAGATGAAGAACTGGGCAGGATTACAGGACCAGGAGAGGCCCAGAATCTACAGGAGTAGATGGGTCTTGCCAGTCTGACCTGGGGTACTTGTTGTTCTGGAGGAAGTGGCGGAGGGGGCTGGCATCTGCCTTGGCTGCATCATGGGCTGCTGAGGAGGGGCCAGGCCATGATGGAGGGGGCCCTGCTAGAGCTTCCCTGGCTCTGAACTGAGACCAGAAGGTGGCATCTGGAGTAAGGATGAACCAGTCTGAAGTCTGCCCTCGTGCAAGCCTGAGGTAGGCTCAGCCAGCTAACAACAGCTGCATCAAACCTTAAATCTGGATTGTGGGTGGCCCTCCTACTGCTATGCCCAGGTGCCTGGTAGAAACAAGGGATATGATGCCTGTGAGGGAAGAGGGCATCAGCCTGGGCCTTGGCTTATTTCTACAAAGCATTTACCAGTACAGCAAACACCACGTGCAATCAGAGATACCAGGCAGCAAAGGAGATGAGCTAGGATGAGCAAAGTCTAGCAGACATGGGGAACTGCCACCAGCCCTCAGGAGTTCCAGCTGCCCCGGGGGAAGATCCTCCCACCACAGCCAGAGAGTGAAGGTGAACTTGAAAATCTGACAAGGAGCTGTTGACTTTAAAACATACCATAGTGAACTTGGAGGAAAAAGTGATATGATGGGAGCAGGAACTCATGGAGCAGATGGAATGGCCAGTCGGGCATCTGTGGATGGGAAAGGGGGAGAAGAATGGAGAGCAGTGGAGGGGCGAGGTGAGGGGTGCATCTTCGAGGAAACCCCAGGGAGCAAGGGAGGAAAGGAACTGGAAGCAAAATGTGATGAGATAATGGCAGAAGGATTTCCGAAACAGACAGAAGGAACGAAAGCGTGCTAAAAAGCGGTGTGTCTGCCAGTAGTGTCCCCTGGGACAGCCGCTCTGGGCGATGCTTTGGTGGTGGCTTACAGTGTGCGCTTGTAACACAGTCCAGCAGCCACACTCCTGGGCGTTTGTCCTAGAAAAATGGGCCTCACATCCACCCAAAAACCTGCACGTGAAAGTTCATAGCAATTTATCTCATAATAGTGCAAAACAGAAGGAGCCTGGGCATCCTTCAGTATGTGAGCGAGTGTGCCTGGACATGGAGTCCTACTCAGCAGTATGAAGGTTTGACTTGACATTCACCACTTGCTGGATGGAGCTCAGTGGCATTATGATGAGTGAAAGAAAACTCATTTCATAGGGCTGCATACTGTAATTCTCTTCATTCTCAAGTGATTGAAGATAGCTGCTGGGGCCAGGGTTGGAGGAGCGTGTGACTCTGAAGAGGTCACAGTGAAACCGTTCTGTGTCTTGTGGTGGTGGCTACTTGAATCAGCATGTGGCAAAATCACACACACACACACACACACACACACACACACACATGCAGGGAGAGCACAGAGAGAAGTTGAGTCTGGTACACACTTGAATTAATTGTGCTATGCCAGCAACAAGTTTTGACAGCACCCCTGGTTACATATGTACCTCTCATTGGGAGCACGGTGCACAAAATCCTCTTGCACTATTTTGGCAACCTCTTGTGAATCATAAGCTATTTTAAACTAAAGATATTTTTAAAAATATGTGGAGAGACATACAGATAGAAAGTTTAAAAAATCATAAGTAGTATGGAAACAAGTTTTGCCAATAAATGTGAAAATGAAGACAAAACAGGTGTTTTTGTCTGAAATCACAATACAGTCAAACTGCCCCAACGAGTTCATATAAAATGGAAATTGGCTGTGCTTGGTGACTCAACCCGTAGTCCCAGCACTTTGGGAGGCTGAGGCGAGTGGATTGTCTGAGCCCGTGGGTTCAAGACCCACCCGGGCAACTTGGCAGGGCCTCGTCTCTACAATAAATAAAAAATCAGCTGGGCGTGATAGCGTGCACCTGTAGTTCTGGCTACTTGGAAGGCTGAGGTGGAAGGATCGCTGGAGCCCAGCAGGTTGAGGCTGTGGTGGCCGGGAGCATGCCACTGCACTCCAGTCTGGGTGACAGAGTGAGACTCCAACTCAAAATAAAAAAAAAAGGGAAATAAATAAGTGGGCAGAGACCCTGGTGGGAGGTGAGAGCATAGATAGTGCCCTCAGTATAACAGGGTACTCTGCTCCCCACTCTGACAGACGACAGATGCCACCTCAGAAGCACATCCAAGGGGCTGCTAGGATGGAGCCTAACCTGTCAGAAAAAGAACAAGGTAAATCCATGGAAAAACTGTCCCAAGGGACAAGGCTCGATCCTTTGAATAGAAGAGAGGGGTAAGAAGTAGCACCTCATTTCAAACAAGAGCAGGATGCAAAGAAAGGGATCATCAGAAATTGCAAGTCTTGGAATTAAAACTGAATGAAAGTGTAATTTTGATAGGAAGCTTGAAAACCTAGTCGGGGAAGGCTTAGACGAAAGGGATGTAAGTCAAGAGGAAAATGGAGACGTGAAGGCCTCCCGGGGGCTCCATACCAGGTCCTCTGTGCAGCCTTAGCCTCCTGTCTCCAATCTCAGGAGAGGGAAGTAGTGAACAAGGGCCTTGTTTCCTAAGCTTTCTCGCCATTAGGTGTGGCCCAGTGACTAGGCTCCAACAGAGAGAGAGATGAGCAGGAACTCTGTGTGCAGAGTCCCTTTCCTCTCTGCTGGCTGGAAACTGATATGCTGAGTAGAGCCCATTAGGGGAGGCCATGTGTTGGGAGCAGTGGAGTTACAAGGCGGGAGCCTGGGACTCTGTCCATGGAAAGGGCACAGGGCCCATGGCCACCTGTCTCCAGGCTTTGGTGTGGGAGGAAGAGAAATGCTTGTCGGATGCATCACTGTTATTTGGGAGTTTCTGCCTCCTGGAGCAGATACTTGCCTCGTGGCTGTTTGGCCATGGAATGTTGTCTGCTACAGAAGGAGAGCATGTGGAACTGCTGATGTAGTAATAAGATGAAGGAAAACTTCAGAGCTAATAGAGAGTTGGGCTCTCTTGCCGCAAACCTAGAAGAATGTCAGGGGTCTACGAGATGTTCTGTTCAAGTTCCGGATTTCACTGACACTAGGGTGGGGATGTCTCTACCAGGAGCCAAGGCTCGGCCCAGCCCACACCTGTTCAGCACTTCGGTAGGCTAGGGTTTTCAGCCCAGGTTGCCCATGTGACCAGGCTGCTGAGCAGCAAGAAGGAGGACCTGGGAACCAAGACATGGGCTTCCATTGCGGGACTGGGGAAGGTGGTGGAGCAGCAGGGCATTCTGGGAAGGGGATTTTGTGGGAGTGAGTAGATGGGAGACTAATGTGGGGACATGGAAAAACCATGGGGTAGGAAGCCTACCAGAAAGTTTCTGCCAGATTGAGGTACTAGGGATGTGTAGGAAGTGAAATGAAATGATAAAAATCCAGGAAAACACAAAAATGGCATTGTAGGAGTGGTGGGAAGAGGAGAGTCTCTGGAGCCCCTCCGTCTCACAGTGGTAGCTGGCACAGAGACAGGCTGCTGTGGGATCTGACCTCAGAACTGAGTTATAGACACTTCTGGGACTAAGGCATCACCAAGAAGACCTTGTGGCTGCATGCAGGGCTTGTTGCCAGCCAGACTGTCCTGTGCCCATAGAGCCTCAGGTACAGCATGGGCTGCCTAGGTGCATCCAGGCCCCGAGACCTGCTCTTGGGACTAAAAAATATGGTAAATAGTGACTCTGGGGGGATTGGGATGGACTTCGGGCATATCGGTAGTAGCTCCCAGGCCATAGATGGTCAACTTCTAGATAAGTGGCCATGCATTTGAACGAAGAGCTACAAAAACCTTAGAGGAACATCTAAAGGAGAATGTGTTGACGACCTTGAGGTCAAAACAAAACAAACTATAATAAGTGATGTAGAAAACGTGGCTTGATAAAGGAAAAGGTCAGTTTGATTAAATGACAGAAATTGTGACACAGCAAAATAAATTTAAAAAATAAGACAGGTAAGAGATAGAATGGGTATTTTCAATTTGTGTAACAGCCTAATTGCTGATATCTAAAACATTCCAAGACTGCTTCCAGTCAGTAGGTAGAATAATCGCAACAGAAAATGAACCAGCGAGGTGGTATCTGGGTAAAAATAGAGTGATTGCCTTAAGTGTGCCCTCTCCCCGGTACTCATGGATACAGAAGTCACCACCAGGTCATCAACTGGCACCCTGGAACACCTGGAACACCATCTGCTGTGCGGGAGGAGTGCAAGCTTGTTCTCTCGTGTGGAGTAGATATGGCCACTGTGGTTTGGATGGTGCTTTGGCAGTTTCAGTGGAAGCTCTCAATGTTTGACTCAGCTCTGCTCTGGGTGGCTGTGTGTAAGAAACGATGTAACAGCGTGATCTGGTGTGAGCAGCTTCACAAAATAAGCCATTCCTGTGTTTGTGGCCTGGACTGGCTAGTGTGATGGAATAAATTTCTCCAGCAAAGAAAGGTAAGTTGAGGAACTGCCCCTGCTCTGGGCCCCTGTGCTGGGGGTGCATATGGCAGGCCTTGGCTGGCCACCAGTGGGCATTGACCTGAACAGCCACACTCCGACTTGAGTTTGGGGTGGGTGCCTGGTGAGTGCCACTCAGAACCAGCTGTCATTGAGGGCATCCAGCTGTCTGTTTCTAGCCATGTGGCAGCCTACCCTCACTGGGCGCTCAGCTTTCACCAAGCCTGCTCTGAGCCTTCTGCAAGGTTGGGACCTTCGTGACCCCCTGCTGGAGTTGAGGGCACCGAGCAGAAGGGACTAAGTCAATGGCCTGGTCACTCAGCTGGTGGAGGGTGACATGCGATGGGTGTTTGCTGAGGGTGGCTTCTGGGAGACCATTGGGTTCTGACCTAAATGGACAGACCTGGCTACGCCCAACTCCTGCAGGCCTTCCTGGGAGGTTGATGTGATACCTGGGGATGGAGCAGCCACTTTGCAACCATGAAGGGGCGCATGGGGAAGCTACCAGGAGGGTGGAC
The DNA here is from genome assembly GCA_963574415.1 of Tarsius wallacei. Taxonomy (NCBI): domain Eukaryota; kingdom Metazoa; phylum Chordata; class Mammalia; order Primates; family Tarsiidae; genus Tarsius; species Tarsius wallacei. Next base: position 8,907 of record CAUYQG010024234.1, on the reverse strand, counting down.
CTGGAGGCTGTTGGTACCTCTGGACAATGCAGCTGCCATGTGGTGAAGCCTACACTCCAGTGAGCTTTTATCCTGCAGTGAGCACAAGCCAGCTTAGTGTGTCACAGGGGTTGGGGCAATGGGATCTCTGAGTAGTGTTCAAATTCCTGTTCTGAGGATGCCGTCCCCTAGAATTGTTATTAAATTATATTCAGTAGAGGCCGGGTGTGGTGACTCACACTTTTATAATCCTAGCACTCTGGGAGGCCAAGGCAGGAGGATCATTTGAGGTCAAGAGTTTAAGACAGCATAGTGAGACCCTATCTCTACAAAAGATTAAAAACTTAGCTGGGTGTGGTGGCAGCTGTCGTCCTAGATACTTGGGAGGCTGAGGTGGGAGGATTCACTTGAGCCCAGGAGTTGGAGGCTACAGGGAGCTATGATTGCACCACTGTACTCCAGCCTGGGACACAGACTGAGATCCTGTCTCTACTATATATGTATATGTATATGGGGATGCCAAAAAAAAGGATACACATTTTCAGAGATGTTGTCTACATATTCTTTCCCAAGTTGAATTAAATTACAGTAGCCAGGTGTAGTATGACATTTGCTCAGCCGTGCTTTTGCTATTTTCTTTGCCTGCTCGTTGCATGGTGATGTTGTCATTTGATTAATGCCATCTTTTGAGCAAATGTCATACATAAAATGTGCATACCTTTTTTGGCACCCCTCATATATGTGTGTGTGTGTGTGTATACACACACACACACACACACACACACACACACACACACACACAGACATACTGGGGTTGCCAGAAAATGTGTACACATCTTAAGAGATGTTATCTGTGTATTAGTTTTCAAAGTTGAATTTAATTACAGTAGCTGTGTGTAGTATGTCGTTTGCTCAAAAGATGGCTTTGATTTAATTGAATGTTAGTGTCACCATGTGCCAGGACAAAGAAAATGGCAGAAGCACCGTTGTTGTTCAAGGAGGGCGAGACCGTTCGGAAGTGGTATTTGGAATTGGAGAGTGTTGTGCAGGTACCGTGACAACGGAGGTGTGAGTGTGCATCAGAACCTCCAACACGCCTACCGTCTGCATGCAATCGTGATCAAGTTTGAGACACATGCTACTGTGTACAAGAAACTGAAATGGCATGTGTAGCGCTACAAGTGGACCCCTTGGTCAGCGTTGCTGAAGCAGTAGTTTGCCATAATCAGAAGTGTCTGCATGTTGATAGTAACCACTTTGAGCACCTCTTGTAATTGCAGAAGTCAAATGTGACCTGTATTCATCTTTTGTTAATCAGTCTATATTGAGTACTAAAATTTTAATACAGTTTTTTCCTTTCTTAAAATGTACGTACTTTTTTTGGTATTCTCTGTATGTAGTAGGAAAAAGGGCAAGGATGTGAAAATTATTTACCAAAAAATGTAATAGGACCGGGCATGGTGGCTCACATCTGTAACCCTAGCACTTTGGGAGGCTGAGGCAGAAGGATTGTTTGAGCCCAGGAGTTTGAGATCAACCTGGACAACGTAGCGAGACCTTGTCTCTACAAAAAATAAAATTAGCTGGGTATGGTGGCACGTGCCTGCACTTCCAGCTACTTGGGAGACTGAGGTGGAAGGATCACCTGAGCCTGGAAGGTTGAAGATGTGGTGAGCTGTGATCATGCCATTGCCCTCCGGCCTGAGTGATGGAGCAAGACCCCAACGCAAAAAAAAATGTAATAGGCAAGTTACTAGAGCTGCAATATAGGATGCTAACTTACATTTCGGAACTTAGCTGGGCCTTCAACTGTGTGGACAGTGGTACCCAGAGCCCCAGGGAGGTGCTCTAGCTGACACACTTAAGAACTCAGTAAAATAAATCCCTAGATTTTTATCACAAAAGAGCAGGGCGCGGGGGAAAGCTTGCTTTTATCCTCGGCATTTTCCTCGGCAGTGATTCTTAATTGCACCATGGGATGTCCCACCACAGATGCACAATCACAGTGATCTGAACATTCCCAGGGCTAGGGCCCTCAGGTTGCTGCCAGTGCCGGCTCTTCTGCGATAAAAATCTAGGGATTTATTTTATTGAGATAGGTTCTTAGAACTGGAAACTAGTGTGTCAGCTGTAGTGTCTCCCTGGGGCTCTGGGTACCACTGCACAGCTGAAGGTGGACACACACACACACACACACACACACACACACACACACACACAAATGCCTGCCCAACCTGCTGCAGCTTAGCCTCCTCCAGATCATACCTCAGTGAGGGGCCCATGGGTGTCTAGCTGCCTAGGCCGGACACTCAGGCTCATGTCTGGCACTGAGTCTGTCCCTGATGCCTAGGCCTGTTCTTCTGTGCTCCCATTGTAGCATTCGTAGCCCTGCCTGTCCACAGTGGGCATCCACAAAGTCTTTACCTACATGCTACTCCTCTTTCCCTGCTCGTATTCTGCTGAGGTGCCCAAGGTGGCTCCTCCCTGATGGTATGGATACTCCATCTCCAGGCCACGTGGCACAAGGTGGCCAGAGGGCTCTTCCTGGCCCACCCCTCTCACCATGCCCCTGGCTGGCATCAGGTATCCACTGCTGACCTCTGCTCCTACTGTCTACTTCCTGACCATCCCCCTCAGGGGCCCTGAAGTTGTTTTGCTGTCACCTGGCCTGACCTCATCCACACTGGGAGGCCAGGACAGCTGTCAGCCCTGTCTTGTTAACTGATGGGAACCGAGATTCCGGGGATCTTCTGTGCCAGAGCAGCCTCCACAGCAGGCAACTGTTTCCATCCTTGAGGAGGAAGCCCAGGCCCACGTGGTGGCCATAGGACAGGGCTGGGCTCCTCGTTTTGCTGTCTGGGCCCTGCTGTGGCTCTGGTGTGCTTGGTCCCTGATGGCTATGTCTTAAAGGCCACTTCCAGCTGGCAGGAGAGAAGGGGGCCATACCAGCCTCAAAAGGACTGGTCTGTTCTGGCCCTGTGTCCCTGCTAAGGTGCAGGTTCAGTCACTAGAGAAGGGCAGAAATTGTTCTTGCTGTGGGCATCCCCCTTCCACCCTTGCGCTGTTCAAGGTCCAGACTCCTGTCAGCTCACAGGGTCCCTGGGGTCTGCAGCCCAGCACCTGGCAAATCTGCAGGACGAAGGGATGGCTCTGGGCCCTGTGGACTCGGGAAAGGAGCCACAGCCCAGTCAGACAGGGCATGGGTTGGGAGTTGCGTCCCCGTGGAGGCTTGCAGTGTCATTTTCTAGGAGTTGTATGTGGATATGGCCTACATTGTTCTGGTGTCTCGGGCCATGGTTCACAGTGCGTCTGCGCGGGCTTGTAGCTGTGTGAATGGACATAGTCAAGTGTGGTCATATGCATGGCTATGCACAACTGCCCCTGGTCCTTTTCTTAGGGTGCATTTCAACCTGCGTAGGCCAGGCTGACTGGGACTTTGCACTTTCCCCTCCTTCCCTGGGGTCCCTATTTGGATGTAGGTGTCCTGGGACCTTCTGGCCTACAGCAGCAAGGATCCCTTCCAGCTATGATGTGCCCAGCATAGGCGGTCACTGCCCAGGGTGGCAGGGTGGGAGGGTCGGGATAGCCCAAGGTGTTCTGGCCTCCATGATTTTTTTTGTGATTAGAACTTGTTTGGGAACTTGCTGTGGAGGCTGGAGTAAAGAGCAGAATTTTCGGGGGGGCATAATGTACAGGCACCTGGCTGTGCTGGAGCAGCTCTGGGTGGGGACGTGTTGTGTGCCTCTGCAGTTGTGGCATGTGCCCTCTTGGGGCCTCAGGGTTGACCAGCTGCTTTCTGCACCACCCCCCATCACCTCCTTCAGAGTCTGCAGGTGTCTGGGGCTCCATGTTCTCCCCACTTGGCATCTCTGTGTCAGCATCTGGTGCCCCAGGGAGACCGTGAGCCAGTGCCTGCTTGTGGTCAGGTTTCCTGTGTCCCTGCATTGTGGGGGGTGGCAGTGTTTCCTTCACAAGGCTGAGTAGTGTGTCTGAGTGGGACTCACACCCAAAGGGGCCACTTTAGCCATCAGAACAGGGAGCAGCAGCACTAGCTAGGCAGGTGCAGTGGCCACCCTACCCATGAGGCAGCTAGGAACCTGCCAGAACCTCAGGAGCCTAGCCAGGGCTGCACGTGGAGGGAAGCGTCCACATGTCATCCCCCACATGGTTCTTGAGACAGAGCCCCTGGATGCAACAGGCTGGTTTCCCAGCGTAGGCACAGAGGGCCCCAGGCCAGCCTCTGGTCTGCAGGTACACCCCCCATGAGTGGTGCTGTTTTCTCCCTCTCTCCAGGTCCTGAACGAAGCTGTGGGGGCCCTGATGTACCACACCATCACACTTACCCGAGAGGACCTGGAGAAGTTCAAAGCCCTTCGGATAATTGTGCGGATCGGCAGTGGTTTTGACAACATCGACATCAAGTCAGCTGGGGACTTAGGTAGGCTGTTCTGGATTTTCTCTGCCTTGTAATATACATGGTTCCCTGGAATGACTCCTGGCATGTTTGCTTCATCTGTGGTGGTTTTGCTACTCTCAGTGGTGAGACTCCCTGCGCGTGCTACGTACGGTGCATGGCTGGAGGTGACTTGGGCTTCCCATCCATGGCAGGCCTCGGTCTCACGTCCTCAGTCTTTTTGGCAGCACAAAATCTTGCTGCAGCTTCGCCCACATCCACCTGCCATATCATGTCTGCGTGTGTGTCCCAGCCAGCACCCTTGGTTGGGTGCTTGGGGCTCTGGGGTGGGGGCAGGGGCATCGGTGCATCCCTGGAAGAAGGTACACAGGTCTGTGTCCCCAAGACACAGCAGGAAAGGCAGCAACCTAATAGACACAGCACATGAATACGTAGCACGTGTATCTGCACACATATGTGTGCGCACAAGCGCGTTCACACACACACACACACACACACACACACACACACACACACAGGAACCAAGTTAATGAAGCCATGCTCAGATACCCTGTGTTGTGTACACCCTGCTGTTTTCTGTGATACCCTGTTCCTTCTGGTCTCTGTCTCTTCCTCTTTTTACACTGGCAACAGACTGAGAAGATGAGTTTATGCCCACCAGTGCCAACGGTAGGCAAGCATCTCTTGTGTCTGCCTTTGCTTTCCTTCTACCAGGAAGCAGCTGAAGCCATTGTGAAGTCAGTGTTTTTGTAGAAAACTGGGCATCTGTGGGAAGCGCAAGTGGTGTTGGAAGTCAGACTTCTGTTTGAGGAGTTCTTCCATGCCTGCATGAGCTGCTCCTGGCCAAAGCCAGTGTTGGCCCCATCCTCTTTGGTGACTGGCAAGCAGGCAGCATCCCCTGGAAGGGCCCTCAGTGTCTGTGCGGTCCTAGTGCTCTCTCAGTTGGGCTTCACTGTCTGCCACCTCCATGGTCTTTGTGATTTCACAGCTCAGGCTCCGTTTTTCAGCCAGAGACAATTAGAGCCATGCCACACAGGCCCTTTAGGCCTGGACAGTAGGGGATCAGGTTGCCCTTGAGAATCTCGCCCTTGAGATTCCTGAATTTTGTTCCTGAATCTTACAGGCTGTGCAGCTTGGCTCTCCTCCAGTGTCCCTTGTTTTCCATGTTAAATGAAGCGAGTTGTCTTTTGGGTGGAGATGCAGGGTCCCATCATGGTTGTTGTACAACCCCCACTTGTGCCTCCCCACTTTGGGTGCCATCCTGGTCCCTGGAATGGCTCACAGAGCAACGTGGTCCGTCCTAGCCTCCTAGGATAAGTAAAATCTTCCCAGGAGGGGTGGGATATGTGGTGAAGGGGAGGCCTGTGGGGAAGGGCAGGCCAGGGTAGGTACCTAGGCTCCGGGAAGAGGTAGGCCTGGAGAGGGAGGGGGAGGCCTCAGGGACAAGGTCAGGAGTGGTGGGAGGCAGGAGTGGGCTAGGCACACGTGTGCCCATGTGAGATGTCAGGTCCCCCCGGACATCTCACATTGGCACGTGTGGACATGCCCAGGCCTGGCTGCCTAGGGGAAATGGGGCACTGAAGCTCAGATGTAGAAGTGTGCAGGCCTTACCTTCCAAGGGCGACTCAGGGGTCAGTGTTGATGTCAACTGTGGAGGTCCTGGAGGGTGAGGAGCCTGGGGAATTGGGTTATGGCTGTGTGTGGGCGGGTAGGGTCATACCCAGATCCTGACCTGGTCATGACCTTGCCCCGCTGTGGTGCCATGGCTTCCCAGGAGTGTCTGGGAAGGGAAGAATCGGGGGGCAGTGGCCTCTGCTCAGCTGCCTGCATGTCCTAGGCCCCTGAAGCTGAGGTGGGGGTGGTTGAGAGCCTCCCTTCTTGCTCCTGGCTGCACTGCCACCAAGTGGTTACCACATATTGCCAAGTGTACCTATGTGCAGAGATGGGGCTTGAACCCCAGCACTTGTGGGGCCGGGTCAGTCACCCCACATTGCTGCCAAGTTTGTGACAGGTGTTTGTCTCATAGCCTCCCAGATGCCTGTGAGGCTGTGTCCTTTGGCTTCATGAGGTATCTCTGTCACTCCAGCATTCTAGAGGTTGAGCCCAGGGCATGCAGTGACCATCATATGTGTCGTGTGTCCTCACAGGCATCGCCGTCTGCAACGTGCCTGCAGCATCCGTGGAGGAGACGGCCGACTCGACCCTGTGCCACATCCTGAACCTCTATCGGAGGACCACCTGGCTGCACCAGGCACTGCGGGAAGGCACACGGGTCCAGAGTGTCGAGCAGATCCGTGAAGTGGCTTCTGGGGCTGCCAGGATCCGTGGAGAGACCTTGGGCATCATCGGGCTAGGTGTGTCAGCGGCATGGCTCTGCATGGCCCACCATGTCTGCTGGTGCTGCTTTTCAGCACATGCTTGGGGGAGGCGAGGCCCAAGCTCGGTGGTGGCTGCTGGCCTTGGTCTCCAACCTGGGACAGGACTGAGGATGAGCAGCACAGGGTGCAGGGGGCCCGGAAGTAACAGCCCATGTGCCCCACACGTGCAGACATCACACATGGATATCACAGCACACACATGGACATGACATACAGGCATAAACAAATATTACACACAGACATCACAGCACATAAACATGACACAGGCACACATGGGTGTCACAGCACACACGTGGACCTCACACAGGCACACATGAATATTTTGCACACGGATATCATAGCACACACATGAACCTCACCTGTGAACATCACAGCATACACACCTCACACATGGGTGCTAGAGCACACATGGACATGACATAGGCATATGTGGATATCACACATGAACATCACAGCAAACACTCATCTCACATGGATGTCACAGCACGCATGAACGTCAGCCCACACACGGATATCACACACAGATGTCACGCACGGACATCACTATACACAAACAGATGTCACACTTGGATATGACAACACACACATGGAAATCACACATGGACACACATGGATGTCACTCGGCATACACGGGTATGCACCAAACATGGTCCTGCGTGGGCTCACTTGTTGCTGTCCCTGGATCTGGCTGAGTAGTGAAGACTGGGGAGCCCTGGAGTCTCTTCTCACTACCACCTGCTGGAGCTTGTCACCATTAACTGCCCACTGACCCCTGAGCCCTGTCCTTGGGTGGTGTGTTCACTGCCCCATTTGATCACTTAATTCACTCATCTTCGCACCCACCTAACCACTTACCCACTCACCCACCCATCTACTCACCCACCCACCTACTCACCCATCCACTCACCCAACTTGCCCTCTCTGTGGGGCCTGTGCTGGGCCCAGCACTGACCAGGTCTCATGTGCAGCAGTGAGCAGGCCCCCTCGGGCCTACCCTTGGCTAAGCTTAGACAGGGTGTGTGTATGTATGCATGCTGGTGTATGAGATCTCAGGAATAAAGATGTGTCTTGAGACAAATGGAGCTGGAAGAGGCCAGGTGACAGGGACCCCAACGAGGAGCTTGAGAAGAGTGACTGGGCAGAAGGCCTCGGTGCAGGTGGAAAGGCACTCAGGGTGTATGCAGAGTATATATGTGGGTGTGGCTGGGGGTACGTGTATGTGGCGTGTATAGTGTGCGGGGTGTGTATATATTTGGTGTGGGGGCTTATGTGTGGTGGTATGAGGTGTGTATGTGGAGGGGTGGATGTGTGTCTATGGTGTCTGTGTGTATGTGAGGGTATGTTGGGTGAATGGAATATGTGCATGTGATGTATGTGGGATTTGTATATGTTAGTGGTTCCCCCAGAACATGCAGCAGGAAGGAGGCAGGGTGGACCTGCCCTCCACGTCCCATGTCTTGTCTCTCATGGGGTTGAGTCTGTGTCCTGGCTGTGAAGCCCCCTCTCTGTGGCCCTGAGCCCCAAGCCCCAGGTAAGAGTGTTGGAGCATCCAGCTGGGGGCTGGTGCCTTGTTCCTGGAAGAGGCAGGGCTGAGGCTGCCCCTTGCTTCAGGATGTCCCTGCTCAAGGGAGTATGGGGGGTGCAGGCAAAGGCTCCCATGTCCTAGGACATCTAGGGACGATCTGGCAGGTGGTGGAGGTTTGCCTGGGGTGGTGGGGGAACGGCGCTCTTCCTGCACTGACGCAAGTCACCCTGGTGGGCCTGAGCAGGGCCCCAAGAATCAGTCTTGGGTATGTCTGATTCTCCCCAGCTCCTGCCCTTGATGTGGTCCTCATGGTCCTCGATGCAGGTCGTTGGTGTAGTTGCTATGCTGGCTCCACTGTGGCCAGGTTACAGCCCCCTTCTGAGTTCTCGGGGTGAAGGGTCCCAAACCCCTCTGGCCTTCTTGGGAACTGAGGAGAGCAGGTCCCATCCTCCAGGGATGCACAGACAGGCCCTCCAGTGTCATTGCCTCTACTTCATGAGCAGGAACCCCCATCCCACCACAGCCCCCAGCCTGGTGCCCCTGACTTCAGTGCACTGTGAGCTGACTCCAGCCTTTTGCCCTGGCCTCTGAGGCTCTTGCTCCAGGCAGGG
>CAUYQG010024233.1:0-31596 GCA_963574415.1 Tarsius wallacei | reverse complement strand
CCCGGCTAATTTTTTGATTTATTGTAGAGATGAGGTCTCGCTTGCCCAGGCGGGTCTCGAACCCGCGGGCTCAGGCAATCCACTCACCTCAGCCTCCCAAAGGCGCGGGATTACAGGCTGAGCCACCGAGCCCGGCTAGTACAAACTTTAAAAAAAAAAAATCACAGATTACATGTGATGTAAAACTAAAGCAATTCCAGTGGAAGGGATAAACTGAGATGTTATATACAATAAATCAATTTAATACTCCAGGAAATTTTCAAAAACTTGTGAGAAATACTGTTTGAGGTAATTACATTTGGTTGAGATTTCTGTGCCCTGATCTAAATTTAACGTCTTCTATTATTGTAAAAACTACACTAATTTCTCTCCAACAACTTTTTGGAAGCTTCAATATCATGTTAGAAGAAAAAAATTAGTATATACCAAAAGTTATGCTTAGAAAGTTGTAAGTGGGGTTACCAAATTTTAGATTTATTTTCTCACTAATTTGCAAGTATTTTTGACAATATATTATGCTGTCAAAATGTATCCTCATCCTCATTTAATTTGTATTAACTAAAATGTTCTCTTGACCGTATGACTGAACACAGGCCAGTTAAAAGCTTTATCCCAAAGATGTGCTTTACACTTAGACGAGAATACTAACAAACCTGTTTTCAGACTGACAATTAGAAAAAGCTTATCTAAACACCTTAAATAATTGCTTAATCAATAGTCTCAAATTTGAACCTGAGGTCCATTACAATGAGAGTTGAGGTTAGGGCTGGAAAGTCAAACTAAAGTTAACAATTTTTACTACTAAACTAGACAGAAATTATTAGAACTAATTTGGTTCCTTGAAATACATCCTGAGAATTACATATTGAGGTATGTGCATTCTAAAACCTAAAATGTACACTCATGGAATTTTAGTCATATTCTTTCATATAAAATGCATAGAGAGTCTTATTTATGAGTGCAAATATCATATATATAAATTGAGTCAGAATCTCACTCTGTTGCCTGAGCAATGGGAGTGCAATGTCAATGCAATGGAACAATCACAGCTCATCACAGTCTCAACCTCCTAGGCTTACACAATCCTTCTGCCTCAGTCTCCCAAGTGACTGGGACTACAGGCAAATGCCACTGCACTCACCTAATTTAAAAAAAAATTTTTTAGAGATTAAGTCTCACTATGTTGCCCAGACTGGTCTTGAAATCCTGAGCTCAAGCAATCCTCCCGCCTTAGTCTCCCAAAGAGCTGGGATTACAAACTTAAGCCACTGTGCCTAAGAAGCAAATATCCTAACTTCTTTGTGAGTGATATTTCTCTCTCCAGCAAATACTTAAGGAGAAATATAGGCTATGCGACAAAAAATATTGATAAGATATCAATGATATTCTGTAAATGCTATCCTATACTTTGATGAGAATTATACATTTTTCTTTCTTTTTTTTTTTTTGAAAGCAGGATTTACTGAGAGGACAGAAAACCCCCCAGAGTAGGAGGTGGCCTGAGGGGGTTTCCTGAATTTACATTTTTCAAAGATCCTCTTGTCTCATCTGTAATTTGGTAAAATTTTGATTTTAATTATCTGGTCCTGGTCTAATTTCACAGTAATTGGCATAAGCTGTAGCACAAGTAAAGCTTGCCTCTGTTATTTGCTGGTTATTCAAAATTAAGATTTATTAGGCAGTTCTGCTTTGGAGAAAATTATTATGGTCTTGCCCATGTCATGACTGGCTGTAGCTCATTTATCATTTATTTGATATTTTCAAGACTGAAATAAAACAGTCCTATAATTTAAGTTGAAACAAGCACACACAAATCATATTTCCTTATCCCAAGTTGGCAAGACTATATAATTTGTCGCTGAAAAGCTTAGTACCATTTAGGATGAGGCAGTCATTGCTCATCATTTAATTCTGATTCCAGAAGTTTCCCTTTGCATGTTGTAAAAAGTGGTGAAACAAACTCTGTATATACTATATAAAATCATATGTGCAGTACGTTACCTGTAAACTGATTTGAGTATTTTAATGCTTGGAGAAGAAAGGAAAATTTATGAGAAATTTGCATCTTCAACTCATTAAATGTAAAACTGAAGGGGGGAAAAAGGAAAAGAAGAACAAGTCTATGGATAGTATTGAGGGTTATATTGGGAAAAAAAAATTGTTGTTATAAAACAGCCTGCAATGATCTAAAAACACAGGCCTAAAATACTCCCTTCCCTCCTCTCTGTAATTAGATCACAAATAAGTGAATTGCATGATGACGATTGTGCTAGGGCCTTCTTCACAATCTCCTATTTTTTAGTCTGGTCCAATATCCTGAATTCTGACATTATAGCTGTCATTGTTCATTTCCAAACCTCTCTGAAACTAGTTTGTCTTCTCTTCTCTCCACACTTTTAAACCCCCAAACTATTTTTATTGCTCATTCAGCCTCTATTAATATGTTTATATATTTCCTTAAAGTGATTTCATGGTTGTCCTTTGTCAAACTTAATGTCACAAGCTGTATCCTGTGGTTAGAGTAAATGGCAAATTCAAACTTCAAACTAAGGGGAATTTTATTCTGTATAAAAGAAAGAAGGAAAAAAAAGACTAGCCAAAGTTTTTCCCTATTTCTCAACAGCTTATAAAATAGATATACTATATAGTAGCGATGTATTGTTTAGAAAAATAAGATGTTATAAGTTTTAGCATATTCTGTACCATATGCAGTACTTTTGAATTACAGTCTTTAATTAGAAAAGGTATGGAACAGAGATCATATGCATACATTGCCAAGCCCTTTCAAACTGCATCACAAATTATAGAGAAATAAGTGTATTACACGTCAAAAATTGTTAATGCCATAACTAAAAACTATAAAACTGTATTTAATTCTAATGCTGTTTAAATTTTCTTCTCTTTTAAGCAGTAAATCATAGAATAAATTTTCTATGTACAATGTAAATGTTGCAAATGAGTAGTGTTATAATCTAATAATGCCTCTATATTTCTATAATATATAAACAAGAAGTCACTTATGGGGAACACAAGATGGTTATAAAATATTAAATAATTTATAATTTTTTTTTTCATTGAGTCAGAGTCTCACTCTGTCACCCAGGTTGGAGTGCAGTGGCACGGTCACAGCCACTGCAGCCTTGACTTGCTGGGCTCAGGCAATCTTTCTGCTTCAGTCTTCCAAGTAGCTGGCACCACAGGCATGTATCACAACACCCGGTTAATTTTTTAATTTATTGTAGAGACGAGGCCTCGCCAAGTTGCCCATGGTCTTGAACCCCAGGGCTCAGGTAATCCTCTGGCCTCTGTCTCCCAAAGTGCTGGAATCACAGGCGTGAGCTGCCATGCCCGGCCTGTAGTACTATTTTTAACAGAATGATTTTCCTGGTTACAATGGGTTTGGACTATTAAATTATCTTTGGGGACCTGTATCACATGCCAGCTGTGCAGTAAGGGAGATAACAGAAAAGCAAACCAAGTAAGCAATAAAAAATCAATCTTGCATGAAAATTTGCTGGTACACCATCCACAAATAAAGTCATCTATAAAGGAATCAAACATATCAAATCTGAAAATTCAAGATCTGAAATGCTCAAAAATCTGAAACTTTTTGAGCACTGACATAATGCTCAAAGAAATGCTGATTGGACCATTTTGAATTCAGATTTGGGATGCTCAAACCATTTGATGCAAACATTCCAAAATTCAAAAAAGATCTGAATTCTGAAACATATGCGTGCATATGTTTGTGGTCCCAAGTATTTTGGATAAGGGATACTCAATCTGTATTTTATGTTTGAATAGCACATTATAACTTAACAATGTTTTCACATGAATCATCTTATTTAATTCTTCAAATGATAAATATGAAGTGGTATGTATTATTCCCATCAAGAAGAGTAAAGGAAACTCAAAAGGTTAAGGGATTTGACCAACACATAAACTCAATGAAAGAGTGTTCTTGCTCTCCATTTTCTCTCTGTCACCAAACCCACTAAAAAGCATACTTTATAGGAGATAAACTTAAATGGAATCTTCCTGCAGGTAGGCACTATATATGTTATAATATTAATTCATTAAGCACTAAAGTTTTGCATATAATGCTACATTAATACTTAAACATCAGAGCAACTTTGTGAGATAGGCATTCTCATTATCCCAATTTTTCAAATGAAGAATCTGAGGCCTAAATAGCATGGCTCTAGGATTAATAAGTAGTAGATTTGAAATATAAATCTAAGTTTTGTTCTTATTCATTATTGATCTTCATTAAGATATAAGATGATCTTACTCATTTCCGGTGCCCAACACATAAAAAGAGCTCAGTTAATATTTGTCATGCCTCTGTGCTATGAATAAGTTGCAATACAATATTTTCAAATAAGTTGCAATACAATATTTTCAAACACACTTTTCAGTGCTATCATCCCTTGAGCCTAGAGACGCAAAACATCTCTCCAGAGAATAAAATAATAGGGAAAAAATGGGTCCCACATTTTTTAGCCATAGAAAACAAGATTTCTCTTATTACTAGAAACAAACCCATAGTAAATACTTTATGTCTGCTAATTCTTATTATTATAAACAGATAATATTCTCCCTTCTTCCTTTTCCCTTCCACCAAAAAAATACAGAAGCACTTCAGTAAATAGTATTTTTAGTTTAATGCATATCAAAAATCATGACAGACATCTGTCTCTTTCAGTAAATAAAGTGCTAATCCTTTATTTAATGAGAGACAAGTGAAATCTCTGCAGCTCAGCTTCTAAATTAAGTTTTTTCAAATAATACCCAATGCATCAGTGAATAAATGTACTGCTCAAGCACCTTGCATTACAATGACTTTATATAATGTGTTTCCAAAATTAACACCTCCTGATAAATTTCATCCTGGAGTGTGCAGATTGAAAATGTCAATATTTCACAAAATGCTTTTGCTAGCCACATTCAAATTTGAACACTTAAATACAATATCTATAGCTGCTGTAGAAACTGAGAAGGCCATTTGTTTGTATTAACATTCCATTCCATTGATGGATCTGTAAAACCTTTCAAACTGTTAATTTAGCCATTTAAAAAAAATAGGGCTATTAGTGAACTCTTTTGAGAATCTATTTATAATAGCTTTAGTAAAAATAATAATTTTTCAAAGTTATTGTTGGTAACACTTAAAGTCGATACTACATTTGGTTCATCAAGGATGTACCCTTGTTATAATGATTTGTCACCACTATGTGATAACCACATGGCATTTAGAGTTGCTAAACAAACAAAAAAAATGCAGAATAACCTCAGATTGTACAAGACTATATACACATATTTAGGTTTTAGACTCGCTGAATGCACCCGTGGAGCTCCTATATGTGAAAGACCCTTTGAGGTGTGAATAGAAACAAATTACAAAGAGTGTAAAACCTGACAGTTACTGAATGTACATGATGTGAGCAGTCATTCTGTGGATCATTTTACTTAATCCTCGTGGCAACTCATGAATTTGGTGATACTATTATGAACGTGTTATAAAGGACAAACTGATCTCTGCCTCAGGGAAACTTATAATCTAATAATGGGTGATTTTCAGTATACTTATTTACTGAAGATAAGCTGTTCTTAAATGCTTTCAAAGGAATCTGTGTAAAGACATTAAAAACAGCCAAGAATAGAAGTGACTTGCAAAGAAAGGGGGAAAATTGTCAAGAGGAGCTGGAGTTAGAAAAACAAGGCATAATGGTATAAATAAAATCAAACTTCTAATGGAAAATGTCTTCCATTTATTTCTAAGATATATATATATATATATATATATATATATATACACACATATATATATATATTTGACTGATTCTTACTCTGTACATTGAGATCTAGATATGTAACAAATATGATATTGAAAATGAATCGAGAATGGATCCCAGAAATTTACTAAATACTTTTAAATTAATTCTTCCCAGGATTTGGGAGCTGAAAGTTTGTTAGATGTCATTTAGTTGCAGCTGATATTTACAAATGAGAAAAATGAAACCAAACAATGGAGACATTAGCTCCAATCACAGTATACTCTAATGTATTTAAAACAAATTACTAATTAAATGTGATCTTTTTTATTCACTTAAAAATTTTATGTACAATAAGGGCAGAAATTGCTATCTTAATCTTATTTATAAGAAAAACCAGAAGTTACAAGAAGTTACTTTATTTCTGATAGAATTATAACTAAATACTGTTCTTTCTGTCTTTACCAGAGCTCTTAAATTCTTGTGAATTAATTTTGGAATTGAAAATTTCCATCATCACTTCATGCAAGAGAATGGGACCAAAAAACCCACAAAGATATTCAGTAAGAAACATACAAAACAACATTTTGAAGATTAGTTTAGGAATGCTAAGAAGCTACAACATACTCTAACACTTTGTGGAATTCTGCTGAATATCCAGTCAACTTGAGACATGGCAAGTAACAAGACTAGTAATATGAGTATAATCGCTAGAACTAAAACTAAACACAATTAATTGTAGAATTCTTTAATGGAAATATATGTCAAATATGTCCTATACATGTCAACTGAGGCCCTTGGAAGGTAAACTTAAGATCTTTAACACATCATTTTTTTTAGTATTTGATAAAATTGGGATGTCAATTTGTCTACAATAAATACCAAGTCTTTAGAATCATTACCAAAATTTTCCAAAATGTCATATTAATTCTATATGTTCTTCATAATGGTTTATTCATTTTTAGCACATGTAATCTCAAACATATTTATTTCTTATCTTTTTCTCATTCTGCTGTCTCTGTTCAGAATGCCTCATCTCTTACTTCCTTGTGTAATCAAACTCTATCCTGAGGTCCTAAGGAAATGTTGGGGCACAGAAAACAATACTCCATACTACAGTGCTTTGTCATGTTGGGTGCTTTGAATTAAGGAAAACTGAAAGGCTTCAGAAATAAGCTTCAGAACCAGGCGCTCACTCTGATCTTCTCTCATCCCCCAACAGTTTTTCTGATCCTCTTTCTTTGAAGCACTCTCTTTGGAATTTCTTTATCTCACTAAGCAAGCTTCTTTCCAAAAGAAATGCAATTGTCTAAAAACTCATAACCAGGAATCTCATCAAATAACTGTGAAAGGTTTACCACAGAAGAAGAGACTGGAAGTCATCACTGGGACCAAGTTTTTCATCTATTCTTCTGAGAGCAGTTCCAAGCGATTACCTGAAAGGCTTCATCTGTATAAGCTCACAATGAAGCTCCTCCCCTCACCTTCTCACCACCTCCCCCTGAGCTCAGGGGAACTTTGTCCCAGGTTATTGTTCTTTGGGCTCATTCTTTTCCTTGAAAATCATTTACTCTTACATCTCCCATCTCTCCCTTCCCTATAAAGAAGGTGATATAGATATCTGGACTTCAATACTGGATAATAATTCTCTTGCAGTCCCCTGTACTTAAGCATATTATTTATTAAATAAATTTTCTATCCTCTTTTCTCCTATTAATCTGCCTTTTGCCAGTTCATTTTCATACAGCCTTCAATGGTGAAGGGGAAGTTTTCCTTATCTGAACCTATATCATGTTTCCATTCCTTCAGGAACACTTCTTTATTTACTAGAGCTCATAATAAATAACAGTATATTGAACATAGTTTGCAGGGGAGAAGGTGTTTTCAGTAATACTCTAACCAAGGGACTGACAAACATTTTCTGTTAAAATTCATATAAAAAAACCAACTTCATCTTTGTGGGCCATACACAGGGTCCTGTAACAAAGACATTGTCTTATTTTCTTCTTTTATAACTCTTAAAAAACATAAGATGTTCTTGGCTCATGGACCTGTACAAAATAATGCACTGGCTATTTATTCTATGGCCATACTTTGCTGATCCATGTTCTAGTTCATTTCACTTAAACTGTCTCATTTAACTATTCTTGTGGCACTTGGTATTTGTTACTTTCTCTCTGTTCCTTTCCTGGAAGCAGTTGGA
Organism: Tarsius wallacei; assembly: GCA_963574415.1. Lineage (NCBI taxonomy): Eukaryota > Metazoa > Chordata > Mammalia > Primates > Tarsiidae > Tarsius > Tarsius wallacei. The sequence continues at coordinate 23,619 of CAUYQG010024233.1, read as the reverse complement.
CAATCTTAAAGGGGGAGAACTCTAAGTCGTTCACTTTGACATTATCTGCTCCTGTCTCAGTGTCTTGTTATAACTGTTAGTCAATAGCTGACAATGACATGCTATCAAAGTTACGGGCAAAGAGGTTGTAAGTATGAAGTTCGTATGCTTTGTTCAATGACATGAACAAGAGAGAAAGGGCAAATCTTACAGATGGCAAAGTATGTCTCTTACTTCTGTAAGGTAGGCACATAAAATTCTCCTTGGGCACTACTTATCTCTTTATACTGAAATCCATTATATCTCTCACTATCTACCTATATAACTGCAAGCTGTAAGATATTTATTCCACAGTCAGTTACTGAGAAAGATTTTGTAATCTCTGTGGAATTTCTTTGTATTGATATTCAGATATAAGTTATTCTTAGTCCTATTTATTTAGCATTTACCCTATGCTAGTCTATTTGCTGGGTGCTTTCTCTACTATCTTATTTAAATCTCATGACTACCCTGTTGAGATTATTGTCACAATTATGCAGATGAAGAGACTGAGTACAGCGGCCATATAACTAGCAATTGATAGAGTTGGTATTTGAACTGGAGCCTGAACTGTTAAGCTTTGTGCTTTGCTACCTGGCAAAAAAGAAGGAGATGATGAGGTTAATAATAAAGATAACTCATTTTTATTGAGTGCTCACTACTTCCTAGGAGATACAAGGTCTCAAGTAACTTACATATATTATCAGCTAAATACATACATTACCACTATACATTAGAAAGCATTATGAGTTTAATATAACAGTAGAAGAAACTATGGTACAGGTAAGTTAAATAAATAATGAGTAGCTGGCCCAAGATAAAATGCCAGGTGTCTGACACCAGAGCCCGAGTGCTAAACTATTTTTCAAGGGCAAGCTACTATTGTTGAATAACTCCACTAAGGAAGGAAATGCTGTTCCCAGCTATTCCTATTATTCTCTAAGTGCCTCCAGTGTTTCATTTGCTGAGTTGTTTTCAGCAGATATAGAAAATGATTTGATGGTTGACTCTCAATTAAAATACCTGACTGTGATTTTAACAAACAAAAAGCCTATTTAAATCTAATATTAAAAACAAGCGATAACTTATTTTTTTTAAGCAGCATACTGAATTTTGCAAAGAATCATTTCTAAGAGTCATCTATTTAAAATCTCTTTTCAGATAAGATACTTTTCTTGGACACCATTTAGGACAGTATTGCATTCCAGACTCACAAAGCACATGTTAGTCACCTGGAAAACAAGGAGTCAGCATTTGACTTAAAACAGTAATCTCTGATAGAGGTAAAAGAAATGCAGTTGTAGAAGAATTAAATGTGCCAAGCAAAAAGTGACACACATAAAACGGTTTGCTATTATTTTTCTAACTTGAAAGAAAAACTGATGTTTTATTAGTTATGCATTTTAGAGTAAACTTGTAGAAGTAGCAGTTTTTTCCATCAGGGTCCTTGTGTTTGTTCTTTAATTTTTCAGTGAGTATCATATTGTGTCTGTGACAAATCAATAGCATGATGCCATTGGCCTAATCAAATGTAGTTCATTGGACAGGGAATAATTTTGACTTATTTTTTCCACTTTCCATCATGTATTTATTTCTGCAATGCTGGAATATGTGATACAAGAATTGCGTGCTCCTAAGAATGGTGGCACATTCTTCCCTATCTGTTTTCATTGCAAGTTTATGACCTTCCTTTGAGAAATAGTGATGGAAAGAATGAATGTTCCATAAACGACAGTTATAAATTAGGAAGAACAAAGTTGAGGAAAGAAATAATAAGCAGGTAGTCATGCAAATGTATATAATGTGGTACAACATCCAAAGCTGAGATATAGAACGTAAAAATTAGAGTAGAAAAACAACATAAAGTATGATTTCCCTTCCATTCTTTAGAATATTCGGCCAACATCTGCTAGGCAATTCACTAATGCATTTTTTATTTGTTTCAGTGAAATGTGTCAAATTGGAGGAAAAGTTCACGTTAAAGAATGAAGCAAATGACCACATTATTCTTTGTTCTATTGAATCATTGGCAACATACTTTACAGTCTATTTAAACTAACCAGCCCCAACTGCTTTTTTTTCCCTTAAAAGCCATCTGTAGAAGGGTCATAAAAACAAATTTGGTAGTGAAAGAATTAAGGGAAGGAGCTACTAACAACAATATAACATTGCTAGGTGTAATTTTCTCACTAATTAAATAAACTTACTCAAAGACAAAAAAAAGTGCTTGATATCTATTAAACTGACTGTAATTGATACTTATTAAATCGTTAATTTCATGCTCATATGTATATTACATAAATATTACTACCTACGGTAATCTTCCACATAAGATGATCTTCTCTTTAAAAATGCAACTTTAATACAGAGCACACAAATTTTAAATAGAAGTTATACTTTTTTCAGGAACTCTATGCTATGACAAGTTCTGTTAACCTACTAGAAAGAGCTGTAAATATGCAGTGACTGCTTTATTTGCTGCTGTGTCCCAGTGATAATAGCTACTCAATAAGTATTTTAGATATATTAAACCAATACAAGAGTTCTCTATCTTAGATATTATATTTTTGAATAACTGGTATAACTTTACTCATATTAACAAATGTAAAATTAAAAAAAAGTATGTGAATTATAACACTGCTATGCTGAAGTGAATATTTTTTCCTGAATATAAAGCTTAATTAATACATCCATTTGTTATTTTTGGCTAATATTTAAATTACTAAAAGTAATCCAAATCCCCATGCCGTGTTCCATTATGTTACATTTTTGAATAATAAAATTGAAAACAAAACAGATTGCATTTGGGGGAATTTGAAAACATAGTCAAATAAGTTCATACTTTTGAAACAAAAAGGACTTATAGCAACAATAGTCAACAGTTATTGAATGTTTGCTGTGTGGAAACCCTTACTATTAACTTAATTATCAAAACAACTTTTTAAGGTAGGAACTATATTATTATCATTTTACAAATGAAAAAACTGAGGGGCAGAGAAATTAAATTACTTGTTCAGAGTCACAAATTATTAACAGCTAGAGCTAGGAATTTATAAAAGATAATGTGGCTTATGCTCATTGGATAGTCTACAGTCTGCCAAGATTACAGATAAGTTTATTTTGAATATGTTTTCTCACACAGAAAATAAAGTAACACAATAGTTTAATGCTCTATTTCAAAGGTCAAAGTATTTGAAAAACATATTCAAATGTAGGAAGTTTTGAATGAAATCTCAAATTATGAATCTTGGCTGGTTTGCCACATATATAAAAACTATGTGGCCCACAGAATTTGGCATCTACTTTCAAATAAATGATATACATATTTGGAAACAGAGTGTGGAAGTATATTTTAGGTTTCTCAGATTTATCAGGTTGCTATTTACTGACCACCAATAATGGCATCTTTACTAACAAGTCTTTTCCTAACACCAGTTCCCATATTATGAGTGCAGCACAGATTCATCACACCATAGTCAAGTCCTAAACACTACTGTGCCTATCAACTTTAACAAGACAAGAGAAGAGAAGAGATTTCCTAAAGAAAATGTTAACTCCTTAGCGATGAAAGTTAAAATCAAAAGCATACACTATAAAAGGAAGAACAGATTTAAAACACTGGCGTGCTTCAGTTCTATGACAATGAGTTTTCCTTCCTTTTAAGAACCCACATAATTTCATCCAACATTGTAAAACTGATGTCTTAATATTATATCTCTGTTAAGTTTGTGCATTTGTAGGAATCAGCAGACTTTTATGAATCTTCTCCCTCAGCTTAGTAAACTATATATTATCTATTTGAATCCAGGCCATTAAATTCTTGCAAAGTGTTTATTGCACTAGACATATTATTGGTCCTGTCACTGAACAGTGCCCTCTTTCTGTTTTATAGCTAATGTAGCATTTCTCCATGACATCAATAGATTAAAGCATTTACTACCAGAAAAATTATGTGAAAATGGAGCAAACTCATTTTGCTACAAGCTAACTCAATAAATCTGTCCAATTTACTGATGTTCACTTTCATTTAAAATCGCTACATATTTATCTTGCAAACTTCAAGAAGGCAGAAGAGAGAGGTTAATTTTCTTTTTTCTTCCCCTGGAAGCAACACTATGTTGTTAATGTTAATAAATGGTAGCTTAATAGGACCAGATCTATATTTCTGATATGTGCTTGTGAATATTTAGAAAAGGGTCAATGAGGGATATATTAAGATTTTTAAAGATTCTATTGTTCCTAGAGCCTCACAACTCTTTCAATATAGAAGAAGACAGGACAACTATAGTTAATTGTTTGAATTTTATGACATTAGCTTGGTGTCTTTCTTAAATTTACTACCCCCTCCCCAAAAAAAGTCATTCACAAACTTAATTTGCTTCCATTTGCAAAACCAAAAGCAATTTGGTCCTGTATTTTTAAGCTGATAACTGAGGAATACACAAAATGGTAGGAATATTCAGTACTTTTCCTGACAGAGGAAAAGCATTTTTACTTGAAGACAAACAAACTATTCCTTTTTAAATCCCTTATCTCCCATGGAAGATGATTATGGATAGTTTACATAACTTAGCCTCTAGAGCCATTCTGATCAATTGGCCAAGCATGCAAAAGTTAGAATATATGCTCACAGATAATACAACCTGCTCTCTCCAAGTTCTATGTGACAACTTTTCCTTGATTATGGCAATAGAGTGGAAGAAAAATAAGCAATGTTTATTAAACCACATCATGCACATAACTAACACAAGTTAGATAATAATGCTAGAATATCCTCATTAGATATAATGCTAGAATTTTTATTATGACACATTTGATTTTATTCCTGAAAAGCTGTGTGTGTGAATGAAAGTGAATGAATATCTTCCTTTCATTTTTATATACCACTTTTTTGCACATAAACATCCCTTTATTCAAGAAAACGCAAGTTGGTTATAGGGTCACTCTCTTCCTAACCAACTCTTTGAAAATGAAGCATAACCATGCTCTTATATCTGTGCCCTTGTACATACCACTTACCACTGAATACTGCCTTTAACAATCTCTTATACATTCATCAAGATTGGAAGAAATCCCACCTTTTCTATGACCTTTACAGCCAGCATTTGAAGATAACTCATAGGAAGATCATTTCCCTGAAATTTATCACATTGGGAGAGTAAGACAACACTTCAATTACTGTGTTAATAAGATGTTTAATATCCAGTAGAATGCCAGAAAGAAGTAGATTCTGAATATTGGCCAACTATTACAAATATGTAAGTCTTGCTGACAAACAGGATCATATCTGCTCTTTAAGAAGGTACATACTATTTTAAATATTAAAAGACGTAGTAAGATGGTTAACATTTTTTATCACATCAGATTTATAAGTGGCTATGTAATATTTTCATAATGACAAATAACAGCTGGAAATATTTATTGATTGATGATGCTTACAGATGTTTTGAGTTATTCAAACATAATATATCTAAATATTGCTACATGGCATAGTGTTCCTAGTTTGGAATCCCCAGAGAAGTTGAGCTCGAGGCAGGGACTCTGATGCAGGTAGTTTATTGAGAGATGACCACAGGAAACAAGTGTGAAGGAACAGAGAGAGATGCAGAAAAGGAGGAAAAGTCAAATTATGTGGTATTATTAAAGTTGCTGCTGTTGGCAAGGAGGACCAAGTTCTACTCAGATCTCTGAGAAACAGAGTGCCACCCAGAATTGTCCAGCTGAAATACTGGTAGGTGAAGTCATTGTGCATGGGTTCCTCCTTCACAGTAGTTGAGGACAACATTTACAAGCATGAACTTTGAGGCACACCAGCAGATGGATGGGTGCCACCAAGCAAGTATTGGCCTTGGGGGAGGGATTAATGGTGATAAATATCTGTCTGGGGATGGGGAGACACCTCTTATCATCAAGGGTGCCTGAACGAAGCATTTTTGTATGCCTAACCCCTAACTGTACCCCATAACACCATAATAAAAAAAAAATTAAAACAAATAAAATAAATAAAAATAAATAAATAAATAAATAAATACAACTAACAGGAAAAAAAAAAGAATACTAAAAGACAAATTAGAAGGCATTTGGGGTATGAGTTGGGTAGCTGAAGTAGGCCTGATTGTTCTTAAAATAGTTCGTCTCAGATCTGGCTGAAGTTAAAGTTGATCAAGGGGATACAAAGTGTGTGCAGAGGCATCCACTAACTGTGTTTGTGTGCACACGTGAACAAAAAAGTACCTAGACCTTGAACTTTAACTTCTATTTTCTCACAATACCAAGTTGTACTGTTATTTCACAATCACTTCAAATTTGGTACTGCAAAAGATATCGTTATTCTTGTGGATTTTTTACATGACAGCTTTTCTTAACTCAGACTCCAACAATTTTTTTTATACTGCTGCAATATTACTTATTTTTGTAACTTTCTTTACAGTTACAGGCAGCTGAGAGTGAACAGTTCAGAAAAGAACTGTAGCTAGAGGTCTAACATTAACACATTCCACAAAACTCTTGCTGTAGGCATAAAAATGGGGAAATAGAACTGATCCGTCTATTCTTTTGTCAATCCCAGGAATGAAGAAAGAAAGAAAAAGGTCAATCATCTAGACCATGTATCCTGAGTTCCCAAACAGTTAATACACAGCTGATGAGTGGGGCTTAGGCATAAGGAATAATTTTTTTATCTTACTTCATTTTATGATATAATAACATTTATTTAAACTTAGTCCTTGAATAGCCTCGCCTATTTTGCAAAGAGAAATGTGTTTAGATAGACCTCTTTTGTAAGAAATTATGAATTAAAATACTTTCCATGTAAAAATCATTGCTCATTTTCTGGGCTGTTATTTCTTGGCCTTTTAAAATACATATTAGAAAGGTATTTTGAGAAATCATGTATAGTTCCATATACCAGAAAGGAGAAAAGAATTCTTGAATAAGAAGTATAAAAGAGACAGGGAATGCTTACAATTTCAACTAATATATTTTTGTTTACTAACTTACGAATAGAAAAGCAAGCCCTAGCAACTTTTAAGATTCTGAGAGAATATAAATTAAGCCTAGAACTAGATCAAAGTCAATTAATTTAACACTAAGTTAGTAAGAAACTGAAATATTTATAAGTAATTCAACAGCAACAGAATGTATGTTTTGGTGAACACTAGGTACATAATAAGTACTTGCTGATTCATCATCTTAGTGAACTTAATGATGAGTTAATAATAACTAATTTCTAGATGGAGGAAGAACATACAGAAAAAAATGAGTACACACAGTGCTTGTCACACAAGCATAATTGGCTCCAAAATGTATTCTAATTGGAGTAAATAAGCACAAGATATCATTAACTACTGGTATAATTAATATAAAATGCAGTATATGTGTATTAACGTAAAAGGAGACTCCAGAGTCAATCTAGTGATATAGTAATATGCATTCATATTTACATAGTTAAATAATGATACATTTTTATCATTACATGTTTATATGCTTGCTTTTTAATGCACAGGAGTTGTTGCGGCAACTGCAATATCAGCTTCATTATTTTCCAGGTATCTGGGTGTCGCGCAATTCAGAAACCCTGGTTTGACTGACAGTCTTAAAAGCATATGACAGTCATTTTTGTCAAAGGGGCAAGTTTAAATTTTAAAAGAATAAATTTCAATGAAGAAACACAGAACATAAGTGCATACAGAGAAAGCTACAGCAAGAGACAAAAGGAACTAAAACCACCGTGGTGAATAGAATGCACTGGCTTCCTACAGATGGAAGCCATCTTTTGAATTTAAATAGGTGACAAAAGTATGTTCACACAGTGGTATCAGCTTCGTTACTGTGTGGACCATAAGTAGAAATTTGTGGGGATTGGAATATATGGTAGTGGATTACGTACTTTAATTTGTAAACTCCATTCAATTTGGTGAACGTAATGTAAATAGTGTAACTACTTGGCATTGTTTTAAGCACTTTACATGCAACTTCTTGTTTATTCATCTGATAGTGTCTTCATGTTGTAGATGAGGGATTTGATGCTTAGTAAACTGAACGTTCTAAGGACACATAGCTTGAAATTGATGAGTTTAGGATTTCAATACAGATTTGTAGATTCCAATCTTTTGTAATCGAAATGCTATACTGCTTGCGGATGGAACAGAGTATGGAACGAAATGCAAATGTAAAACATATATTTTTTTGCAATGATTCCTAAAAATCTCAAAAATGTTTTTCCCCCCAATGGTGTTCAAAACAAGTGGTATTCTGACTTAGTGAAACAGTGGTGTCTATTAGTTATATCATATTAAGTTTGGCCTAAAGCTGCCTCCACAGACATTTTAAGTTTAGCCTAAACTTCCCTCCACACATATTGAACTGCAAACCTAACTTGAGGTTAACATACTATAATCTGCTTTTATAACCAGTAAAAAATTGTCAACCAACTACAGGCAGCCAGCAGTTCAAAGCAGGGTCAAATAAGGCAAATGCTTAGCAGTAACCAATCCAGCTGTTACTGTGCCTCACTTGTTTTCTGTATGTCACTTTCCTTCTTCTGTCCATAAATGTTATCCAACCACGTAGCAGCCCCAGAGTTACTGTGAATCTATTCTGATTCTGGGGGCTGCCCAATTCACAAATCGTTCTTTGCCTAACTAAACTCTGTTAGATTTAATTTGTCTAAAGTTTTCTTTTAACAGGTCTACAACCATCTATTATAGCAAAACTATGAAGCATATGTTTTAAGATAAGACTGTTAGGTTTGTACTTTCCTCTGTTGCCAGTTGGACCCTAACTTCAGTAACAGACAGAAAGGATGGAAAGTAGCACTAGCAATCACGGCAAATCCTTTACGTGGAAGAATTCCACATTGCAAACTAAATATCATCTATAACTAGTGCAGTGAAATACATTCTCCTGCTAAAATAGTAACAGGCAAGTATGATTTGGCCACACTGTCATGAATGCTAGTAGTGGTGCTAATACATGTCTTCTGTGAGAATAACAATTCTTGATTTAAGAAAAGGTTGTGTTCAAAAATTATGTTTCTAATTGGATCATTGAGTTCTTGGGATTGGTTCTCCCCTAGTCACATTGTCCACCTGTTGGTAACTCATGGACAAACTCCAAAAATCTGTATCATTCATAATGTACTACAAATCCTTCACAGATGTGCTGTCAAATTTTGATCAATGTGCCAAATGTATTAATACAACTGAGAAGCACAATGTGTGCTGGATGAAATGTTAAATTAAGTGAGTGGAACAATGTGGTAGCATATGAGACACAACTTACCCAAAATATAGTCAATGTCAAAACAAAAACAAAAACTAGTAATATTTACTTGAAATGCATGAACTTTGTCTGACAAGTATATTGTGTTGTCAGATCAGCAAATAGTTATATTGAGAGGGCAACACACTATGTGAATATACAGTGTTATATTAGTGAGTGAAATTTAATTCATTTCAGAGAAACACCAAAATTATGGTATTTAGATGTATTTTGAATAGACACATTTAAATACACACACATAAAACTACACACGATTGGCGCCATTAATTTATACTCTATGTGTAATCTGCAATACACTTAGTATAATTTATTCAAAATCCTACTTGAGGCTTCAGAAATTCAGTGAGCTGCTACAGTTCTGTTAGTCTGCCACCTGAGAGGAAGAATCAGTGAGTCTACCACTAGGGTCAAAAGTGATTGCTGTGGTTGGCAGGTACATGGAATCCTGCAGGTAAGGGTATCTGAGAAAATAAAGGGATGTTGTGAAGTGAAGACTTAAAAGGCCGGCACCTCTCCTGGTGTACATTTAAAGATATTTTAAAGTTCATAATTGTATCAATGGTCATTCTCTAAGACTGATGCATTCGATTTTTTTCTGTAAATATTATTTATTGTTTCTGGACAATAAAGTCGATAATATTTCCATTACAAATACAGACATATAGAACTTCACAAAGGCTTTGACTCCAAAGTCTGAGACCAACATACCACCCAGCCACAGACTTCAGGCCCACTTTTATTTTTTATTTTTTTATTTGTATTTTTTTTTGAGTTGGAGTCTCACTCTGTCACCCAGACTAGAGTGCAGTGGCTGCTCCTGGCCACTGCAGCCACGACCTGCTGGGCTCCGGCGATCCTTCCTCCTCAGCCTTCCAAGTAGCTGGAACTACAGGCGCGCGCTACCACGCCCGGCTCATTTTTGACTTATTGTAGAGATGAGGTCTCTCCAAGTTGCCCAGGTGGGTCTCGAACGCTCGGGCTCAGGCAATCCACTCAACTCAGCCTCCCAAAGCACGGGATTACAGGCTGAACCACCGAGCCCGGCTTCAGGACCACTTTTAAAGTCATAGTTTTGATGTCTAGATAAGAAGAAGAACTCACCTTATTTTTAACATCCATAAAAGTAGCTTCTATTACATAGTTCCAGTTTTAGTAGTAGAAAGTATGTTTTCTATGCTAGCAAAAGCAACTCGACTATAATAAAAATATATACTTTCTTGAATACTTGTTTGGGAGCTAGCATGCCCATACCATGAAAAAGGTCACTGAGATTCACAAGCCACTCCAGGAAGTTGGATGTATTTTTCTACTTAAATGTTATACTATCATGCCGTATAATCCTCTATGCCAGAATACTAGCTACCCTGGAAACACCAGAAATTTTTCTGCAATTATTAATAAAGCTTATACTAACCACTACTGGCAGAATTCAAATGTTATCTTTTTAAAAATAAGTTATTCAATAAACATTATATTAAATGATATTTTGGGTTTTTTAGTAGAGCATAGGAGAAGTTGTGAAAACAGGCTTCTGGGTCACATAATTTCAAATGGGTTCAATCACAGTTCCAGCTATGCTTTCTTATGAAATACAAGTGAAAATTTTATATATAGTCTTTCAGTTCCCTAGCTAAAAGAATACAATAAAAGTCTCTCCCTCTTTGACTTATTGTGAAGCCTAAAAAGAACCTGAACCAGAGCAAATGCTTGGAAACTAACAGGTATTACTATTACTACTACAAACAATATTATTTATATGACTAAAGGGTCACTGCTAAACACAAGACAAGAAAACAGTATTTGGCTTTCTTGGATTTTATAATTTTGCTAAGATATAACTTATACTCATGTAATAATTGGAAATAAAATGCATGAGCCAATTATATAACATTAAAATATGCAATAAAATACTAAACTATATATAAATTGGACTAAATACAATGAGCTAAAATAAAGGGTTAAGCTTAGGAAGCCAATATAAACTGATAGACATGGTCAGAAGAATATAATAACAAGATCAAGAAAACTATCTAGCAAATTTTCTATGTGTAAGGTAGGGCTTAAATTTAAAGCCTAAGCATTAAGAAGAATGCAATAAGTGACCCTTCAACTGTGATCAATTTTGATTTCTTTTTCTTTTTAAAATATTTTTAAATTTATTTATTTTAAAGATGTGGGGTACAATTCAGGAGTAGCTATACAAGAGGTCATCATACAGGTAAAGTCTGGGCCTCCCCTTGGTCCTCACTTTGCCTGATTTGAGATCAGGTACCGTTATTGATGTTATGTGCTCCCCCCCACTCCCCTGGCAGTGTCCCGCTACTGCCAATCCCTTTTTTATAGTATTATGGTAAATAAAAATCCATATAAATGGAAAACACCATGTGCTTCTTTAAACTTTATATTGTTTTCCTAGTCCTACTTAAAAAAAATAATCTAAGAAATTTGAATTTTCAACCTGACAAATTTGCGTTAAAAAAAAAAAATCAAAGACTCTAAGACTTTAAATAACCAGTAACTGGGTAAAAAGAGTACCTTTAAAAACAAGTTTTAAACCTTCTTTTAAAATACTAAGAAAGTATAATCAAAGCTTTCTTGCTAGTGACATAGAAAAACAAAACAAAACTCAGCAACTGCAATTTAAAAAAGGCATTTTAAAGGTCAGATTTATGACTGATACATTACTTTACTTAGAGACAATGTATAATGCCTCTAAATCCCCCTACATTCCAAATAACACTTATTGTTGGCACAGCGGCCACTTTCTCCCAGTGCCAGTATAAATTACATGATATTTTTCATGAATAAACATGAAAATGTCAGCAGTTCTAAACAAAAGGGAGATGGCAAAGTTTGGAAATAATCCAATATAGCTGTGCCAAATGACCCACAAAACTTGAAATTCAGAATGGAGCATCTGAAATCTGGGTGAGGTGAGTGCAGAATTCGCAAGAAAATGTAGTTATTTTATATTACACACACAAAAGGAGGGAAAGAATAAAAGAGAGGGTGACCCACTATGAATTTGAAATAAATTAGTACAAGCAGTGATCTGGTGAGTTGAGTCATCCACAACGTCCATAACAGGGTCCTATTACACTTGCAGAAGGTATGCACACACATATGGGTCTATCATCAGGGGGTATCAGAACAGTGGATGATCTTACATATCACAGAAACATGCTGGGATACATTTGAGGAGAATTAAGCACATGAAACTCCAGGGTTTTCATTTATTTTCCTTAATTCTTCTTGATTTTCTTAGTAAAAAAATTTTGGTACAGTTACAAATGCTGAAAAACATTTCTAAGGTCTGATTAGACAACTAAAAAATGTTCTCATGCTGGAATAAAATGAAAATAGCATAACCTTAAAAATCAAGGTCAAATAAACATCTTTAAAATCAATTGAAAAAATAAAAAATAAATGAAATAACTAGGCACATTAAAATAAATCAACAAATTATTTATTTTGAATATCAAAATTTTAACTCTAAATTTCACCTTTCTTAGAGAGAATTAGTACAGGCATATGTCATTTTATTGAGTTTTGTTCTATTACACTTTGCAGCTATAGTATTTTTGTTTTTTTTCAAATTGAAGGTTTGTGACAACCTTGCATCAAGCAAGTCTATTGGTACCATTTTCCCAACAGCTTATGTGCACTTGAGACTAGGTGTCTCTGTGTCACACTTTGGTAATTCACTCAATATTTCAAATTTGTTCATTATTGTTGTATCTGCTATGATGATTTGTGATCAGTGAGCTTGGATGTTACTATTGTAACTGTTTGGGGTACCACAAACCACACTCATATAAGATGATGGACCTAATCAATAAATGTGTGTGTTCTGACTATTCTACTGACTGGTTGTTCCCTGTTTCTTTCCCTCTCCCTTTCTTGGTTCTCTTTAAGACACAATAACATAGAAATCAGGCTAGCTAATAACCCTAGAGTGGCTTCTAAGTATCCATGTGAAAGGAAGAGCACATGTTTCTCACTTTAAATCAATGCCAGAAGTGGTTGAGTTCAGTAAGGAATGCATGTTGAAAGTCGACACAGACCAAAAAGTTAGGCATCACAGTCAAGTTGTGAATGTAAGGAAAAATTTTTGAAGGAAATTAAGAATGCTAATACAGTGAACACATGGATAATAAGAAAACAAAAAAAAAGCCTTGTTGTTGATATGAAGAAAGTTGTACTGGTCTAGGTAGAAGATCAAACCAGCTATAATACTCCCTTAAGCCAAAACCTAATGCAGAGCAAAGCCCTAACTGTCATCAGAGGCTGTGAGAGATGATGAAGACGTAGAAGAGAAGTTTGAAGCTAGCAGAGATTGGTTCACGGGGTTTTAAAAAAGGTGCCTCCCTACCATAAAAGTACAAGTTGAAGTAGCAAGCACTGAGGGAGAAATTGCAGAAAGTTATGTAGAAAATCTAGCTAAGATTGGTGAAGGTTGCTACATTAAACAACACATTTTCAATGTAGATGAAACAGCCTTCTATTAAAAGAAGATACTATTTAGGGCTTTCCAAGATAGAGGGTAGAAGTCAATGCCTGGACAAGCTGACTCTCTTTCTAGGGGCTAATCCAGCTGATGAATTTATTCTGAAACCAGTGCTCATTTACCATCCTGAAAACCCCAGGGCCCTTAAAAATTATGCCAAATTTATTCTTCCTGTGCTCTATAAATGAAACAACAATGCCTGGATGACAGCATATTTATTTACAACATGTTTACTGAATATTTTAAGCCCAGTGTTGAGACCTGCTCAGAAAAAAAGATTCCTTTCATCACATTACAGCTCATTGACCATATACCTAGCCACCCCAAAGCTCTGATGAACGTTTATGAACAAGGTGATTAATGTTGTTTTCATGCCTGCTAACACAAGATTCATTCTGAAATCCACAGATCAAAGATTAATTTTGACATTCAAGTCTTATTATTTTAGAAATACATTTTGTAAGGCCATAGCTGCCATAGATAGTGATTCCCCTGGTGGACCCAAGCAAAATAAATTGAAAACTTTCTGGAAAGGATTCACCATTTTAGATGCCATGTAGAACATTTGTGATTCATGGGAGGAGACCCAAATGTCAACATTAACAGGAGTTTACAAGTAGTTGATTCCAACCCTAATGGATGACTTTAAGAGTTTCAAGGATACAGAGGAGGGGGTAATTGAAGTTGAGGTCCAAACAGCAAGAGAACTAGAATTAGAAATGACATCTGAAAATGTGTTTGACTTGTCAAAATCTCAAAACAAAACTTGAACTATCAGGAGTTGTTTTTTATGAATAAGCGAAGAAAGTGATTCCCTGAGATAGCAGCTACCTCTGGTGAAGATACTGTGAATGATTGTTGAAATGACACAACTGACAAAGCAGTGGCAGGGTCTGAAAGAATTGAGTCCAATTTTGAAAGAAATTCTACTGTGGGTTAAATGCTGTCAGATAGTATTACATGCTACAGAGAAATATTTCATGTAAGGAAGAGTCAACTAATGCGGCAAACTTCATTGTCTTATTTTAAGAAGTTACCACAGTCACCTCAGCCTTCAGAGACCACCAACCCTGATTAATCAGCACCCATCAACATGGAGGCAAGTCCCTCCACCAGCAAAAAGGATAGGACTCCCTGAAGGCTTAGATGACTGTTAGCAATTTTTAGCAATAAAGTACTCATAATTAATAGACATAACACTATTTCACACTTAATAGGCTACTCCATAGTATAAACATTACCCTTATGTGTACTGGGATACCAAAAATTTGTGTGACTAACTTTATTGCAACATTTGTTTTATTGTGGTGAGCTAGAACTAAATCCACAATATCCCCAAGGTATGCCTATTTTCACGAAAGGTGAACTTTATATGGAAATATTTACTAGCTAGTAAGTGGGGAGACTCTCATACATTTTTTTCAATCAATCTTGGATGTGCTATGATATCAAATAACAAAGTCTGGGCATACTTGACCTTCATTAGCAATTATAATTTTTATGTTCCTATTAAAATCCTTCAGCAAGTAATAGAGTTGCCCCTTGAAGCATTGTTAATTAGATTTTAAAGACTGTTACACACTAGGCCTTCTGAAAACCATAGGTGCTATGCCTATAGAGTATCCTGATTAACAATTTTTAAACAAGCTATGGTAAGCTTGCATACCTGACCACCTCCTTTGTGGAATCTTTTCTTCATTTTACCTTCCAAAGATCAGGTTTTTAATGTTTAAAAATTTGGTTAGAAAGAACATCAAAGCAAACAACAGAAGAAACATATCATAAAGCAGTACCATCTAGCTCGATGGAAGAAAGGGACATAGATCTTGTGGTCACAGGGTTTGGTATCTTTTTTTTAGGCATTTTCTCTTTCATCTTTCTCTCTTCAACACTCACTGCCCAGCAAAATTGTCCTAATTTGCCATTCCTAACAATAGAAATAAGAGTCTCGGTGTCTAGTTCTTTATAAATTCATTCATTTTTTTCCTAAAATCATAATCCATTGTCCTGATACTTAGTGTTTTAACTGCAAATTCAAAAATGTATTTTCAGATATAAGATGAATAAACAGGTGTTTTCATTATTACATATTTTTAACCAAATAGAAGTTTTCCACGTGATGTTTATAAAAATAATCCAATATTATTCTCCCAGAATAATTATTTCACTCTTCATGATTGATAATTGAAATATTTTGTATTTATTCAACAATTGCCTGTTCTCAAAAGCACTTTCACATGAGGATTGTAAAAGCATCAAGCTTCTTCGTTGAGACTAGATTTGTTGAGCACTTACATTATGTTAGGTATTAATCTAAGCATTAATTTAATTTCCAGAATCATTTTATAAGATAGATATTAATAATGACTCCCATGTTACTGATGAGGAAACTAAGGCACAGAGAATTTGTGTAAATTACTTAAAGATTCCCATTCACTATGAAAACACTCCTTCACAAACAATAAAATACAAAGGAAAATTGTGAAGAAACAAGAGGACAAAGAATCATCTTATGTCAAAAGGAGGACAATGTATGTTTAAAGAAATATATTACTGATACAGGGTTAATACACAAGGAAGATTCTAGGATGAATGAAGAGATGACTCCTTACTACCTAAAACTGAAAATAGAATCAGTCACAAGTTATGTCAAATAAAAACAGCTAGAAAATCAGGAAAATGCTGGAGTGAAGATTCAACTAAACTCTAAATATTTTGATAGAGTTGATTCTGATGTACATAAGTGGACAGAATGTAGACATAAAAACAATAGTGATGATTAATTTCAGAGGACTCTAGTTGTATACAATGAGTTGGATACAATTAATAATTATACTTAAAGGAATTTATGGGTAGTATAATCTTGAGCAATGATTTCTAGTGGCTTTTAACAAACCTCTGTTCTTCATACTGATCACTTTATTATTAATTATTCAATTGGAGAAATCAGAGACAAAGAAATAAAGGTATAACCTGCATACAAAGCTAGAGGCTCTATTACATTAGAAGTCAGAATGAATATTTCAAAGAATTATTTAAATGCCAAGTAAGAATAAAAAGCTGATACTAATAAAAGATAAATACAAATTGTAAAGTTATAAAATAACCTTAAAAAGTTGTTTTATTCGTATGCAAACGTTACATAGCTACTGAAAAAAATCAAATAAATTGAATAAAATTGACTAAATCCAAAGGGAACAAGCTCTCTGATCATGTGGTCAAAAGAGAAAATGCATATTGCCCTGGAAAGACAATGAAAGTATTGTTTTCTGTTCTGAGTAGTGTATTTTGAGAACAATATTATTAAGGAAAACTAGTCTAGAGGTTGAAATTAGACAGGAAAGGGATCTAGGAACTAAGAAAAAAGAAACTGGAAGTAAGTTGGTAGGAAGTGCCTAGTATTCTTAATCATTCTTGACACATCCCAAATTCCCTTTGGTCCCCAATTCCCTTTAGTCAGCCTGTGGTCAGGCCTATAACTAACCAAGCTCCAAAATAACTCTAACAGTCACTAAACTAGTGGGCTTACACTTTCATTTTCTGATTTTACAATTCCGCAAATCTCTGTCATGACTTTTATTCATTTTTTATTCCACTCCTCATGCCATACAAATTGTGCTCTTATCCCTGTCTCACTCCTTTAAACGTTCCTCAGATCCTAATAACTAGAGATTCCCTCTAGAATCTTCAGCATATCCCCAAATATGATTGTTTTGTTAAAAATATATTCAAATCTGTCCGGGTTTGGTGGTTCAGCCAGTAATTCCAGCAGTTTGGGAGGCCGAGGCAAGTGAATTGTCTGAGCCTGCAGGTTCGAGACCCACCCGGGCAACATGGCTAGACCTCGTCTCTACAGTAAATCAAAACTTAACTGGGTGTGGTAGCGTGCGCCTGTAGTTACAGCTACTTGGAAGGCTGAGGCAGAAAGAAGGATCACCAGAGCCCAGCAGGTCAAGGCTGCAGTGACCGGGACCATGTCACTGTACTCCAGTCTGGGTGACAACTCAAAAAAAAAAAAAGTATATACATATATATATATATATGTATGTATTCAAATTTACATTTTCCAGTTTAAAAAAATGAAAAAGAAGTGTTTTGTAAGCTATCATTAAGTTATTGCTTTCTTCTAATTATTTACCTCTATATTTAATGTGCTTCTAGAAAATGAGGAAAGTGGGTAGTGATAATTTATTATTTTGTATCTTATGAACTTACTTGATCATAAACTTTTACCTCCCATCAAATATATTTTGTGGCTGATAGAGTTGTGAAGAAACAAAGTATGTTCTATTCTAAATAGAATATACTTTGAGATATGCTGCTATATAGACTTCTATAATTCGATAAGTCTTGTCTTTCTTGAAACTCTTCTTTCCTAGTATTTGTGATGTTAGGCTCTTTGCTAGATTCATCACTAGCTGAATTTTGACACACTTTCTCTCTATACATCTCCAATTTGCCTCCTTCTCTAGCTCCTTAAATTTTCCAAAATTTTTTTCTCTACTTTTTCTTTTTTAGTCATTTTCAGATATTCCTATCATTCTCAAAATTTCAATTTAGTTCCTTCCTGAGTGGAGCATCATGGTATTCTGTATAATGACGCTGGAGAAGTCCAAACGTCAGGTGTCTACTTAATAGCTGCATGACCTTGGGATTAAGCTGTATTTTCTCTGTGAGTTTTAAGAATTAAAGTAGCTTTTCAGGTAAAATGCTCCAAACTTTTACTGTTAGCTAGTCCGTTTCTTGCTGTACTCAGTATAGGACACAGAGCAGTCAACTAAAAAATTATGACTGAAAATAATTTATACTATTAAATATTACAATTGTTGAGGACTATTACTTTAAAAAAATGTTACAGCTTTTGGGAATGCATCTGATATTCACTTGATTCCCCTTCTCTCAATTTTTCTATCATTTGAAAATGTTCATTCCATTACGCCAGAGTGCCCTCTTAAAATCACTTTTGAAGAACTCAGCTTTTTTCTTCACCTCAGTTTTCCATCTGTAAACCTGAAAGAATCCTTTTCAGCTGCTTGGCAACATCTCAGGGATGTTGTAAACATTAACAAGGTCATATTTTAAAGTGCTCAAGACTTCTTGGATGAAAGATGTTAGGAAATAAGAAGTACCATACCCATTTCTGATAGGATTACATTCTGAATGGGAAAGTACAAATGGAAGTCTCTAGAGGAAAAGGCACACTAATGGTTTAAGTGAGATGCTAAAGGCTCAAGATAAACTAATTTCAGTCAGAGCTCTAGAGTTAAAAAGAAAGCAATTTTAACGAGATAAAATAATGCCACCCATTGCGTAGGAATGGTTCTTCCATTTACATAATTTCAAAGTGGATTTTCTGGAAGTCTATGTAATGTGCAATTATCTCAGTTTATAGGCAAGGGCTAGAATCAAAGGTTGCAACACACCATGACAGAATGAAAAATCACACACTGAAATGATTCTCTACAATACTTCATCACATATATTTCATAAGATAAAATCTCAAACTACTAAAAGATTATAACTAGTTTATTTTGTGTAACTAATGAAATTTTTTAAATATTTGAGAATGTCACAAGGACTTGAAAGAGTATAAACTATTTTCTGCTCTGTGAGGTCCATGACTATTTTTTCACTTTTGACCTCACCTTTTCATCCAATGCCTGGCACATAGTATTGGGGCTCAATAAATATATTTTTAATAAATCAGTTAAGTTCACAATCATTAATACTCTATAATTTCATATATGCAAGTAAGTTTTGCTACTGGTGCCTCAAAGGAAGAGTTAGTAACTCTACAGAGAATGAGTTATATATTCTCTTCTATGGTTCCCAGTTCTTCATGGTAGGAAGCCCCTTGAACAGTATTTCCTGATTCTGAATATTTTTCCTTACCTGAGAGGTAATGGTACAGATCAGAATGATATGCTTTAGTCTAATGATCACCCTTGGGCTTCATGTAACAGATATTTATTTGGTTAAGTGGTAAAAATAAACAGCAATGTCTCCTGAGCTAAACCAAAGTGTGCTCTAATTATTAGGCCAGCTCCTAGAGAATTCAGAACAGACAGAAACCCAGATGGTAGTTTTCTTGGAAACACTTCTGTCACTGACACCTCTTGTATGGGGCCTTCTGATGTTACATTCAACTTTTTGATGTTTTTATCTTTTTTTAATCAGTGTTCAAATAATAGCAAATGTTTGATTCAAAACTTTGAGACCTATTTATTATGACACTTCACCGTGAATATTACTTCTTCCTTGAAATCCTGGGTAATTTTCCTTTTTTAATATTACTCTCTACTACTAGAAAACTTAATAAATGACATTGTTGTATTTTACCCATCCAGTATTATAAGTCATTTGTGCATTTGTATTATTCCATCTATTTGGTAATAAGCGTTTAAAGGATATTGAGCTATCTTTGTATTCTTCAATTGATCATTTAATCAGTACCACGATATATATACTCTATTGGATAACAGGATATGTAAGGGGATATGAATATGAACAAGAATGACATAGTTCCTGACCTTATAGAGTTTGAGGAATGTGTCATCTATCATTCATATAGATGGCATTCAGTAATTATTTATAGAATAAAAATATGAAAATTTCTTTTTGTGGTAGGCAGGATTTTTAAATATAGCATCAATAGCAATTAAAATTAAAATGTAAATTGGACTTCAATGCACTAAATAACTAAATTAATAAATCATGATTTACTCTGTAATAATAATGGCAAAGAAAACAAGTAAAGTAGATAATTAAACTTACAATCTATCATTTTATTGTAAAATGAAAATTAAAATAAAGATTCAGTATCATCTTCAGGTAACTTACCAGTTCCTGGGAAGGCACAACCCTATTGAATGAAGTACACTACTTCCTGGAATACGATATCCCTTCTGACTTTGTGGGCCCTAGTCAGATGTAGATTCAGGAATGACAAATTTCATCAAAGAATTCTGCCCTCAAAAACTTACTATCACACTCATGTGTATTATTAGAATTTTCCTTTGTACAAAGTTTCCTTTGTACAAATTGCATTAACAACTTTGTATTTAATGACTGTTCCCAACACTAGAAAGAAAATGACATAAAGGCAATAATCTTATCCATCTTGATCATTGTTCTATGATGAGTGCTTAACATAGTACATATATTAATTGCATAAGAATTCAATTAAAACACACTTATTGAGTAAATAAATTCATGCATCAGTTGTAACCAAGTTTTTCATAAATTAAGTTAATGTTGTTTTGTTCTTTATACATGTTGTTGGAATAAGGCATATCTTGTTTTGTTGCACTTTGCTTTCCTGCACTTTGCAGATGTTATTTTTTTTTACAGATTAAAGGATTGTAGCAACTGCATTGAGCAAGCCTATTGATACCATTTTTCCAACATTATGTGCTTACTTGATATCTCTGTGCTACATTTTGGCAATTCTTGCAATATTTTAAGCTTTTTCATTATTATTATTGGAACTTATTTGGTGATCTGTGATTGGTGATTTTTGTTGTTACTGCCGTAATTGTTTTAGGGTGTGCCACAAACTTCACCCACGTAAAACAGTAAACTTAATAAATTTTATGTGTTCTGACTGCTCCACTAACAGGACATTTCCCTGTCTCTCTTCCTCTCCATAAGCCTCCCTATCCTTGGAGACACAAACATATTGTAATTAGGCACATTAATAACCCTCCGATGGCTTCTAAGTGTTCAAGTGAAAGGAAGAATCACATGTATCTAACATGAAATCAAAAGCTAGAAATGATTAAGCTTGGTGAGGAAGGTATGTTGAAAACCAAGATAGGCCAGAAAGCTAAGCCTTTCATACCAAATTGTTGGCCAAGTTGTAAATGCAATGGAAAACGTTCTTTAGGTAATTAAAAGTGCTACTCCAGTGCACACACAAATGATAAGAAAGCAAAACAGCCTTATTGCTGATACAGAGAAAGTTTCACCCATCTGGATAAAAGATCAAACCTGCTATAATATTCCCTTAAGCCAAAGCCTAATCCAGAGCAAAGCCCTAACCCTCCTTATTTCTATGAAGGCTGAGAGAAGTGAGAAAGCTGCAGAAGAAAAGTTTGAAGTGAGCAGAGGTCAGTTCATGAGGTTTAAAAAAAAGAAGCTGTCTCTACAACATATGAGTGCAAGGTGCAGTAGCAAGTGCTGATATAGACACTGCAGCAAGTTATCTGGAGATCAAGTTAAGATCATTGATGAAGGTGGCTACTTTAAACAACAAATTTTCAATGTAGACAAAACAGCACTCTATTGAAAGAAGATGCTATCTAGTATGTTACTAGCAAGAAGGGAGAAGTCAATGCCTGGCTTCAAAGAATCAACAGACGGGCTTTCTTATTAGAAGTGAATGTAGCTGGTGAATTTAAGTTGAAGCTAATGCTCATTTACCATTCTGAAAGTCCTAGGGTCCTTAAAAATTATCCTAAATCTATTCTCCCTGTGCTCTGTAAATGAAACAACAAAGCCTGGATGACAACACATCTCTTTACAACATGGTCTACTGAATATTTTAATCCCGCTGTTAAGACCTACTGGTCAGAAAAAAAAGAAAGATTCCTTTCAAAATATGACTGCTCATTGACAATGTATCTAGACACCCCAAATCTCTAATGAAAATGTACCAGGATATTAACATTGTTTTTACGTCTGCTAACACAATACTCAATCTGCAGTTCATGGATCAAAGAGTGACTTTGATGTTCAAGTCTTATTAACTAAGAAATGCATTTCATAAGGTTATAGTTGTCATGGATTGTGATTCTTCTGATGAACCTGGGCAAGGTAAACTGAAAACCTTCTAGAAAGGATTCATCATACTAGATGTCATAAAACATTCATGATTCATGGGAAGAGATCCAAATATCAACATTAACAAGCATTTGGATGACTTTGAGGGGTTCGAGACTTCAGTAAGGGAAGTAACTGCAGATGTGATACAAATAGCAAGAGAATGAATAGGTTTAGAAGTAAAGCCCGAAGATGTGATTGAGTTGCTGCAATCTTATAATAACACTTGAACAGATGAGGAATTGCTTCCAAGGATGAGCAAAGAACACGGTTCTTTGAGATGGTGAAGATGCTGTGAACATTGTTGAAATGATAAAGAAACTATAATATTACATGAACTTAGTTGTTAAAGCAGCAGCAAGGTTTGAGAGGATTGACTCCAATTTTAAAAGAAGTTCTACCTTGGGTCAAATACTGTCAAACAGGATTCATGCTACAGAGAAATCTTTCATGAAAGGAAGAGTCAATTGTGTGGCAAACTTTATTGTCATTTTACTCTAAGAAATGCCCACAGCCATTCCAAACAGCAGCAAACACCACCCTAATCGGTTAGCAGACATCAACATCGAAAAAATATCTTCTACCAGCAAAGATTAAGGCTGACTGAAGGCTCAGAAGATCATTAGCATTTTTCAGCAATAAGAATTTTTAAATTAAAGTGAACACTCTTTTTATAGACAAAGTGCTACTGTCCACTTAATAGACTACAGCACAGTGTAAACATAACTTTTACGTGCACTGGGAAAACAAAAATAAAAATCTCGACTGCAACATTCACTTTATTGTGGTATTTTGGACCTGAGCCTGCACTATTCCTGAAGTATGCTCGTATTTAAAAAGACTAAATTTTTTTTTTTTTTTTTTTTTTTGAGTTGGAGTCTCACTCTGTTGCCCAGACTGGAGTGCAGTGGTCGCTCCCGGCCACCGCAGCCTCCACCTGCTGGGCTCCGGCGATCCTTCCGCCTCAGCCTTCCAAGTAGCTGGAACTACAG